>JAIPRM010004228.1:0-23559 GCA_025469315.1 Stegophylla sp. TES_Ste_2020 | reverse complement strand
TTACCTCACTAAAGTACAATCTAGAGGCGAAAATCGGGTTTTAAAAAGTTATTGATCGAAACTTTTGGACAAGTATTTCTATACGAAAAATTGTATACAGAAAAAAAAATATAAAAAAAAAAAATAAACATCATTGTAAAAACACTAGTGTCTTAACTTCGCTCAGAATCTAAAATATAATTATAAAATAGTTAATTTTTTTTTAATTTTCATTTTAGCACAATATAAACATAGATAATTCCCAACAACGAATAATTTATTTAAACTCGAACATTTATTTAGATGCAAATTAATATTTAAATTAACTGTCATTTTTCTTGTATGCAATTAATTTTCTATTTTCTATTCAGCTAAATTAATAAGCTCCAAATACTTATTATTATTGTTGAAATTATAAATTATACGTTAACTTATATTAAACAATAGTCATAGATTACATTAAGTTGTTTAGTGGTTTGAATTTGGAGTGGAGGGCAATGCTCTACTAGATCTGACTCATATTTGTTTCAACAATTTTTGGGCCCTTTTACCTTAAATCCACCACTGGTCAATAGTACAAAATGTTATTATTAAATCAAAATTCAACTATCCGAAACTTACGTTAGACACAAATGTTGTCTTTTAGTAAAATGCATGTACCTAAGTACTAAGTTGAATTATGTTCATTAAATAATGATAATCAATCGAATATGTTCGGTTACAATGGATAAAGTAAAGCACATGAGATTTGTGTTCGATTCCAGTGCCTAGGCATTCACATTATTTAATAAATTAAACTTATTTCCCACAAACGATTTATCACAATTTACACACTTGCCGATCAATGTCTACTCTTGACATAAAACGGTAAAATTAAATGCGATTTCGTTAGACTCTAATTATTCGGTAACTTGATTATTTTTTCATTTGTTCGATTGTATCTCGCGCGTAATCAATTTTGTATGACATTGTTCTCACACACTCTATAAATATTAACGTTTTATTTCGGGATATTTGATAGACTTGTGGTGAACTTTTGAGTTTTTCTGGATCGTTCGCGATTCACCACGATTTAATAAATTCGATATATGATTTAAACAAAGAAAATATGGAATAGTTTATTATAAAGTCATATTACGCATATGTACTCGTAAATAACATAAATATATTATTATATAAATATATATATTCACCTTGAAATCACGTCACAATTTTTAATTTACTCTTTTAAATTTTAATTATGTAAGAAGATTTTACGCTTAATTATTATTAAAAAATAATAATAATTATAATATGTATACAATTATTATATTTAATACATAATATTATTTTAAATAAATTATAAGATATCGTATATAAATCGTTTGAAAATCACATTTATTAATACCTACAAATATTATTTTTAAGTTGAATATTTATTCGTTAGTCGAGTACATACATATCTTTGATAATTTTTAAGATTGTTTATAGTGATATTATAATTAAAATCAAATCATTTGATTGTATTTAATATTTGAATTTTGATTCATATGTTAAAGTAGTAAAAAAAACTTTCAAAAAAAAATTTTTTTCTAAAATAAACCAGCCTGACATTTAAAACTTATAAAAAAAGACTAATTACATAAAGGTATTTGATAAAATAGTTAAGGATAATTAAAGCATGTAGTAAATAATTCTAATTTTTATAAAAAAAACAATACCTAATAATATATTATGATATATTTTTTTGTATTTATTATTTGTCTGACTTGGAAATATTATGACATTTGTTTAAAAAAATTATGTTTATTAAAATTATTTTAATAATTTGGAAAGAAAAATATATTATATTGCTTACCAAACTATGATGAAAAAATAACTGACCAATAAACATAAGTACAACGTTACCTATGGAACATTATATGATTTGTGATGTATTTTGTTTAAATTACTAAATATTTAATACTAAAATTCAAATGATTAAAATAATATTTATACTGTGCCTTTATTATAATTATTTCAATATTATTTTTTTAGTAAGAAAAATTTTTCCAAAAAATAAAAATAAATAAATAATTTAAAAAGAAGTGGAATGTTAGAAAAAAAGTTAAGAAGGGGATTTGAGGGCGAAGCTCATAAACTATAGAAAAAGTTTCTCATCAGACGAAGTGCTGTGAGTTGCACATAAAATTATTACGAAAAATTAAATAAAATAGGCCCTGTCAGAGTTATCTAACAAAGAAGGCTTAACCGTGACCTTTAAGTTGTTGAGGAGACCAAGTCCCATTGACATCCCTCCAAATTCTACCCTGAGATGTAATTTTTGAATAGAACTTAAAAAACCATGTTAACTAGATGCATAAATAACGATAGATAATAAATGTGTTATTAAATCTACAACGTGCATCATTGGCTCACTCGTCGATAGCTTTTCTAACACGTATTCGACGTTAGGTCGACGATTCCACTCCGTAATCTAAAAGTATTAAATTCTTAAGCCGTATACGATATAGTCCTTCACACGTAAAATGTTTTCCTATATGAAATGATTTTTGTTGTAATCGAGTTTATCAAAAAACTTTGGTCGTTTCTACTTCCTTCGACGGTCAAATAGAAATTGAATATTATTTTCATGCCTGAAGCGATGTCCTTGCTGACGTGAACTTCCTTTAACTTTTTTCACAAAAACGGCCACGATTTCTATGTCTTAATGGAAGGAGAGACAAATCTATAAACTTACCCCGACTTTAATGAATAATGAAGTCACAGGTGTCACGTTAACAAAATATAATTGCTGTTCGCTCAGCAATTGTTCTAATACGACAATTGTCCGCAGAAAGAACAAGACGGGATAGTGTATAATTATAATTTTATTTATTAAATTTATCAAAATTAAAATAAAAATATAAAAAAAATAAAAATTGTGTCTGCACATTATAATAACAGCTCATCAATCGATCTACTTTTTTGTGTTATATACAATTTTCAATCGCAAGTATAAAACTTTTAATTGTGTAAGCTTTTTACCTTTTGACATCCATAAACGTGGAAACAAAAAATCAACTTTAATTTTTTTATGTACCCAATATTTTATATCTATATTTTAAGTATAAATTGTATGATCCTGTCTTGTTTTTTTTCTTCAATAACCTCCGAAACATCCGAATACATTTAAGATCATTACAATATAATATATACAATATACATGCTTGCGAACAATTGTCGCGCGAGCAAATAATTGTTGTCGTATTTGAATAATTATCACGCGAACATTAGTCGCGTGAACTATTTTCGAGGAACGACTGACGCATATCCGAAGTCATTTATACCAAATTAGTAAATTATCTGTTACTTAGTAACTGAATATTTAAAGAAAAAACTTCATTTTTCCAGAACATATGGTCTTTTAACGTGTTATTACTAGTAAAATGTTGTTTCCTATTAGAAATACGATACCATCTATATCTGCAAACACGCACAACTATAATTGGCCATAATGCTATAGTGCATATTATTAAAAAAAACGAACAAAATATAATATAAAAAGGATTTAATGATTAATTAGTTAAAAAATAGGTTTGAAACTCTTGAAATTTATTTTTGTAAATCATTAAAATACAAATTCTATATTAAGGTACTCGTAACTTTATTTATAAAACAATTTATGCTGTACTCAAGGCATCCCCCAAAATCGTTTCTTAATTTTTATATTTTTTAAATAAAGACGTATTACAATATCTTTGTTTCGAAAAAAGTAACTATTTTACGAGACAACGAGTTTTCAGTAAAAAATAATGCAATCTTAATATGATATAACCACGTATTTCGAGTTTTATGTTCGAATTCGTAAATTCCAAAACTTTAATTTGCACTTTGGTTTAAAATCTGAATATCGAATTTTAATAACTCCTGCTAAAAATCTGTGAAAATATTAAGTCTCCTCTTTTAATTTTCGTATACAACCAGTACGACATTTTCTAATAAGACGATAAAATCAAAATTGACAGGGACTATCTAAAAACTGCAAAAAGTCGTTTCAAATCACGATTCAAAAAAAGGAATAATTTTCCATTTTTGACGGAACATACAACCCCTTGTCGGATATTTTTAGTAATATTTGAGTATTAAAATACCTACATACGTTCGACCACGAATATTATAACGGTAGTAAAAATGAACAAAATATTGCCGTTGGAACGCAATAATATTTTCGTGTATCGGATATATATATATATATATATATATATATATATATATATATATATATAATAGTATAAATAAATACGTGTAAACGAATGTGTATTAAAGCACACACAAGCGATTCTCGACTCTCTCGCCATAAACGTGACTCAAATCCATTTTAGGATTTAATATATTTTTCAGCGTTTCTCGCGGCGTCGGTGTCCTGGGAATACACACACGCACACACACTTATACGTACCTATAGGTGTAATTAATTTCGATGGTACTGCGTGTGTGTGTATACATCCTTCGGGATCAACACACACACACACACACACACACACACATTTCTACTCCGTGCCCGGTCGACGGGGTTCGATTGGACTCCATGATGAGATTTTCTGTTTGTCGGGGCCGAGGGGAATAGAGAGCAAACACGTCTTAGTCCGGGGCTAAATCACGAAACCAATCAAAAACTCGAAAACTCCTACCCCCGACACCACCACGACCACCTACGTCGTGTCACCCTCGTACTTCGTCCACCTACTGTTACGTCTCGTACACATATAATACGCTCGCGCACTCACCCCAGAGACCCTTTTTCCCCATAGCCCTCCCCCCACCCCCGTACCGACACCGATAAAATGTTGCTGAATATTATCCTCGCGTTGTCGTCGTCGTCGTCATTGTATTTTCATTTTTTTTTTTTTTTTTTTTTTCCCGGTACAAATTAAATCTCTCTCTCTCTCTCTCTCAGTTACCTTTTTTTCGGTACCGACAGCACACGATGATGGACACGTAAAATTTGTTTTCTATTATTATCGTTTTCCGCCTCTTTCCCGCCGCCATCACGTCATCTGCCCGCGGTTTGCGCGGCACAACCGACGTTCTCGCGCGCCTTCCGCGACCACCTCTATAACGACGTGTCATTGTCAGCATCCCGGACGCTGTTTAATTGCGCTCCGAACGCTAACGAGTGCCCATTCAAAATATGGGTTTTCGTTTCACCTCCAACCGCCATTCCACGCGCGAGCGCGCACACACAAACACACACACATAGACTCAAAACTCCCCCACACGTCTCTTTCCGCGTGTCGTCACACCGTTTACCTGTTTTTGTCCGATACACGCGTTGTTAGAATAACATTTACCGTGTATGTGTGTGTGTGTGTGTGTGTGTGTGTGTGTGTGCTGAGCTTAATGACCCTACATTGTTTTGCAACGCAAACGCACACGACCCCGTATAACATTACCTATTCGTAAGTCATGGAGCCATAGAGAGTGGCTATCGAGTTTTATGAGGATTTTACAATTAGAAAAATATCCCATCACACAATACAAAATCATAGTTTACATAGTGTGCACTTCGCTCGTCAGTCGTCGAGGTGTTCTTCGCACGTCAGGTGGGATACTTTTGACGGATGTATTGAATTTTAAAGAAACGATAAATCATTTCTTCAATGAAACGACTCTGAACGGAGCTTCAATTAATGCACAATAATAATTATCATTTTTGAATAATTGAACTTAAATATTGAACTATATTTTTTTTTGTTACATACAACATTTACGAAAAACGAAAATTGATTTTCACATATTCATACACCTAATGAATACTCCATAAATAATTTTAAACTTCAATAAAATATAAAAATCATAATAAAATAAAATAAAACAAAGTGGCTCTAATTATCGTAAATCAACATTTATACACCGTAAAATAATTTTTATTAAAGTTTATCGTGGAACATCTTGTTAGGCACTAGATCTCTAGTATTTTGTCATTGACGATTTTTGCTTTATATCGTTAAAAGAAACTGATAAGGTTTTCAACACAGTTATCTTCCATTGTCAGCCAACGCTTTCCCCCTTTATTTTCGGAAACTGACTTTTCACGTGGTTCCTATTACTTGCAGTGACATGAATATAGATTAACCGTTTGCTACGTGACTAATAAATATATTGGTTTATCTTTAAAAAAAACATAAACGAGTGCGAGAACGTTACTTTATACTGCCAGAAATTTCCAGCTCATATTAAATCGTTGATAATCATCCCCAATTAAAGGGATGATTACTCAATTCCTTAACTAAAATCGAATCATCGGTTAAGGATCTGTTCGTAATATTTCACTCAGTTTAGCATTAAACACACGCATAAACTATTCGACCTCGTCATTACCACCGCCGACATACTATTATCGCCCCTTAATCAATTAAATCGTTTCGAAATATATTATTCGGGGCTTATAAACTAGGGTTTATTGCATAAAATAGGGCGTCCTAAATTTGAAGACGTGGCCATACCTGAGGGGAAAAGGGTGACTTGAGAGTTCAAAGACTTTCCCTGAAATTTTCTATGATATACTTGTATTCTTTTTAATCTAATTTTTATAATATATTATATTTATTTCAGTAAATCATATTTAAATATTCCATTAGTATTATTGATTGTAGTTATTATTTATTAACCTATAATAAAGACAACTTTCACCTTTTACCCCAAATGTAGACTCGAGGCAACCGCTTTCAAAAGAATCTCGTTACCACACCCATTGTTTGTGTCTAATATTAAAAAAACATTTTTCTACTAATTGATTTTTATTCGTGTTTTAATGATATTTAATTTATTACTTTGTATTAATTCACTATTACAACTTTCCCAGCACATGGTATAATTGTTCCAAGGACTAACTAATTAATACATCCGACTTTAAACCAATGTATTCGATATATGTATATACCTTTATAATTGTAAAAAAAAAAACACTTCCAAGAAAAAACTTTGCCACTATAAAGTTGTGATATCACTTTTATAGCGTAAAGTTTTTTTTTCGATTTACTCGTCGGAGGCACGTTTATGATGCGATAGTCGAAAACCTTACTCACCAAAACGATTATTGCACGGTCAAAACTGTAATAATAACAAAACCGATAATAATCATTTATACATTTAGTTAATTTTATTTAATGTACGTGAGTTTTTTGAACCTTTCATACTTATATTTATAGTATAAGGGGAGGCCTCACCGACGACCTCCCCTTATACTACAATCGCAAAGTTAAATTATTAATTTTAATCGAGACGGTTTTTGAAAAATACATTGAATTTAAAGAATAAATAATTTACCTAAGTAAAATCGCATTCGTTCGATTAAAATAATTAATTGGAATGTTTTACAGTTATTATTATAGTGGATAAAATATCATACAAAAATGATAGAATTTTCACTGCATTTAAACTTAAAAATTTGGCTCCCACGAAATCGAAAAAAGCCGGACATACTTCGCACGATGGGTGTTCTTCGCGCGACGAGTATTCTTCGCATCTCGGGTGTGAAGCTCTTGGTGGGTACATTAAATTTTAAAGAAACGATAAATCACTTCTTCAATAAGACGATTCCAAACGGAAGAAGTTAATAATATAAAGAACAATAATAGTCGTCATTTTTAATACACTCACCAAAAGTATCTGACACGAAGAGCGAAAAATATCCGTGGTGCAAAGTATGTCCGGCTTTCTTGTCTATACTTTACTTTCCTTTAATTTATATTTTATTATCTAATATATAAAGGAAAATACTTCGGACGATGGGTGTAATTCGCACGACGGGTGGTATTCTCTTGACGGGCGTATTAAATTTTAAATAAATGATAAATCATTTCTTCAGTAAAACAATTCTGAACGAAGGAAGTTAATAATATAAGAAAAAAAAATGTTCAAATTTTTTTTTTACATTTTCAAAATTTTCTTGCGCCAAAATCTTTTTTATAGGATTTTCTATCTATGTTTAAATTTTCATAAAATTATGATCAAAAATTTATGGTTTTCGATTCGTTTTTGTCAAATTTTGGGTAATTTTTTCCAAAAAAAATCATTGAAGACTTGAGAAATTCAAAAAATGACCTCTCTAAAGTACAATCTAGAGGCAAATCCAGTTTCAAAAAGTTATTGATCGAAACTTTTGGACAATTATTTTTATATGAAAAGTTGTACACAGAAAAAATAAATAAATAAAATAAAAAAATAAATAAACATCATTGTAAAAACACTAGCTTCTTCACTTCACTCAGAATCTAAAAATAAAAAAAATAATAAAAAAAACGAGAAAAAAATATGTTAGAAAATGACCAAACATTTTTTTTTACATTTTCTAAATTTTCTTGCGCCAAAATCTTTTTTATATTATTTTCTATATATATTTAAATTTTTATAAAGTTCGGATCAAAAAATAATGTACGCCGAGTCGTTTTTGTCAAAATTTAGGTAGTTTTTTCCAAAAAAAAAAAAAAAATTGAAGAATTGAGAAATTCAAAAAATGACCTTTTTAAAGTACAATCTAGAGGAAAATTCGGTTTCAAAAAGTTACTGATCGTAACTTTTGGACAAGTAGATCTATACGAAAAAGTGTATACAGAAAAATAAACAACATTGTCAAACACTAGCTTCTTCACTTCGTTTAGAATCTAAAATTTAATTAATATAATGTTCTACTATATAGAACCGGTTTGAATATAGCAAGAAAAAGTTCTATCCCTTTTTTTTTGATTTCACGGCTACTTTATTATTTCAAACAAGCTAGTTGTGTCTTAGGGACTTATACCTTATATTATGTTACTGTTCAAGATATAAGTATACAGGAGAAAATATTGAAGTCACTACATACTTTAACTTCCAAAAGTTTCATAATAATATATAAACTAATTGGTTTTACTTACATCATAATATTTATGTACATATATATTTATATTAAGATATATCTTTATTGATATGATATTTTGTGTCGACATTTGGCATATAAAAGTGATTCAACTGGTGTTTAACAAATAACGACATGGAACAATAAAAACTTTTAATTAAATATGTATACTTATGTACTAAAAAAATAACAATTTGTGTTATATGTTACCACAGTGATATTATTAAAATAATAGTTGTAAATTGTCGCTTTGGTAAACTATATGAGTTGTTCTATCCGTAATTTGTATGCACTGTTTGAAAATAAAGATTATTTACTAGGGGTCAAAATATTTTAATTTAAACTTGAAATTTATTCTACTTAGTGAATTTTTAATGAATAATTTAGATGCTTTTTATGCTAGACCCCCGCAGTGCCCGGCTACACGCGTGATCGTTTAATTAAAATCGCTGTGACGGCGATCGGGTATGCAATTTCACAACATACGTGCGTAGTGTTCAAAATCGTGTATTTATTATAATATGTTAGTCAATCATTGAAATTATATTGATGAATATCACCGATTTTATTCGGTCATTTTGATATTATTTCTTTGACGAGATCAATATAGAAAAAAAAAAAAATTATATTATGCTCTTTGGACAAAAATTTAGTGGAGACAGGGGCGATATTAAGCTTATTTATAATCCATTGCTTTAAACGTTTTTTTTTTTTTTTTATGAACAACGTGTGTGTGAGAGAGAATACTTATAACTTATAAGTTTACCTGATGCAGCTTATGACTGGTATAAATTGTTCTAACATAAAAAACCACATTTTTGTCAATAAAATATATATAATTTAAGATGGTGAATCTTACCAATAGATATTTCATAAAAAAATTATTATGCATTATCAAAAATGTGTTATTGACAATAAAATCGACGCGTGAATGCGATTAAAATCATTAAGCGATTATTTAAAAAACTTGTAGAGACCGGTGAAAACCCATTATTGGTAATTTATATTCGGTGTCTGGTAATCAGCAATAACTCGCATTCGCCACTTTTTAAAAGTAAATTTACTGTTTTTTAAACTTTTTCCGAGTCACACCGGAGTCAATTATCTGAATTCTTAAAAACCATTTCAAGTTTTGACTTTTAATGCCTACAATATTAATAATTCAAGTCGTTAATCTTTCAGTAAAAAGAGATATAATTTAATGGGCTCTATATAATAAAAATCGTTAAAATCAACGAGACATTTGTGATTTTTTTTTTTTTTTAATAGTTATTTATTTCACGTTTATTCGTCGTTAACGGGCAACGGTAATTGAACACGATTCATACGTGGTCTTCTAAACCGGTATCTGGTCGAAAATAATTTAATACATAATCCGTTAACTACTATTCGCACGATCGTCTTGCCTAACAAAATAGTAATTAAGTGGTCTATAACCTGGCTTAGGCGTCCATTTAAACGCTGTAGGTACCGTTGAAGTTTGCGCGCGATACCGCGTTAAATAGTTAAGTGAATGTTTATCCGGCAACCTTCGACCGAATAATAATCGAGAGCCGTTAACCTTTGCTGAAATTGAAGAATTCATCTCCATTTTGCCAAACGACCCGGCTCGAGTGTCTAGGAACACGATGACTATTTGTTATCGTTTCGCATTAGGGCAGTACGTGTACACGCGTTTATCTACAGAGCCGAATTCCACTAGAGGTTAAATAATTATTACGAACAAAATTACACCGATAAAGACGCGTGTAACTGGGAAATCTTTTAAAAAAAAATCTATTCACATAAGTATCCGTGGTCGCAAAGCGTTATTGAAAAATTCATTTGGTTCTCGGATGTCGATGGTTATTTTCTAACAATTATTATCATTTCATTTGTGGACTAAACGCAACGCTATATATTTTTTAATTCGTTTACAATTTGCCATATTCAGGGCCGAAATGTCCAGTTGAGATATGGGAAAAATTCCCGGTGGCCAGGAACCTGTCTTGAAAAAAATATAAAATATTAAGTAAGATCATTCATATACAGTGGACGTCGCCACTTATAAGACTCACGGATAAAACCGTAATAACTAGGACTAGGTGAGCTTATATGAGTTAGCATGCTTTTCAAAAATCATTCAAAACATAGCTAAGTAATATAGAAATGCGTTTCATAATACCAGGAGGAGTTGTATACAGTTCTCTTTAATTTGCATATTTTTCATATTTGACTATTTTTTCCATAAAAGAGCCTATTTCGGTTATATTTGAATTTTAAGTGCACATTTCACCTATTTTTCAATATTTAATTTCAGTTTTCTTGCCATTGGAAAATTGTTCCCCGAATAACTAAAGAGATTGAATATTATTTGATATTTTTATTTGTTTAAATTTAAGCTTAAAAAGAAAAAAAATATCATAAATATTAGAAGAAGAATTAATAATACATATTAAAATATTTTACGAAATACAACTTTTAAATATTTTGAGTTTTTACAGTAAAATTAATGTTTTTTAAGAGATTATTTTAGCATTTTTGCACATTTTTAGAGCACATTTCGTAAATATTATGACATATTTGGTACATTTTTAAAGCATAAACGCATGCATATTTTAAGTTTTTTTAGAGCTATAAGTCTCTAACCCAAATAATAACACTCGCAATACGCTTGGAATGTCCCGAATGTACCCAAATGCATTTAAAAAAGTTGATTATAACTACTAATTAGACCCTTTGATTATAATATACAAATTTTTTACAAGGAGACTCCCAATATTGCAAAACAAAACAAAACAGAACAGGGGGGGGGGGGTAATAAATAAATAAACACCACTATAAATTCATAAGTTTTTAGCTTTGCTCAGAATCTAATAGAAAAAAAAAATTATTTCATGTTAAATTTTATATTTTCTTGTCCACCTTATATTCTTTAAACTAAATGAAAAATCAGTACAGCAAACGAATTTAAAATTTATCTATTTACCACGTGCTCATAACGTTGTTATTAAAGTCCATTAGAAAATAACCGTATAAATACTTAAATATCAAAATTAACTGGACGGATACGATCGTGAGTATATTTCGCAAGAGTATGAATTTAGGAAACATAGCATTGCATAAGCACAAATGTGATGGTGGGACTTAGGGAGAACTTAGTATTCCTGAAACGTGTCTAAAAAATCTAAAAAAAATCTAAAAAAAAAATGGATATGATTGATTGTAGAAGTTTTACATTTTTTTGAAAATCATTTTTTTTTTTTTTTTTTTTTTTAATTACAATATTAACTTTATCAAAATGAACTTAATATTATTTGAAAGTACTAAAATCTGTTGGAAATTTAAAAATATAACTTACAGTTTAATCGTAGTCGATTAGGCGATACTAGACATTGCTTCACTCATGGCAAATTAGCACCTATTTTCACTACTTCTAGGCACCGAATAGAATTGTTAAACATTTTTCTTAGAAGTATTTTAAAGTTTGTCGGATTTTTTGAACACTTGATTTATCGTCGTCCACATTGAGATATTGGGCAAAATCCCCAAAGCGGTCAAAGTTTTTGTTTTAAATAACAGATGGCGTTTTTGCTTTCCAATCGTACACTACAATTATAATGAAAATAACAGTTTTTAATCATAAATATAACAACAGCAGATACAGTTAGATAAAATTATACTAAATTTTTAAAAATCAAAGTGAGATGACATTTTATCACTGGATGACAATGATAGTTTCCCCAACTTAAACATATGTCGTCAACAGAGACATAAATAATTAAAACGTTTATTATTATGATTAGTTTAATGATTAATTGATGCGATTCGTTTAGAACCATTTTTCACAAATCGCAAAAATTATTTGCCAACATGCAAAGTATTCGATATTCTAATCGTTAATAATTATTATTTTTCAAACGACTGGAATTAAATTGAGAACATCCATAAATATAAATTGATTTTTAGAAGTCTTTTTGCACATAACACTTACAGTTTTTACTTTCAAAAAACTATATACGTTATATTTATGCGTATTTATTTCAACATCGATCGTAATATTCAAATATAATATGTTGCCGTTAACCATAATGAAAAAGATATTCATTATTTAAATGTATAAAAATTGAATTCTAATGAAATTTTTACGATTAAATAATAGCTTTTCTTGGAACGAAACAAACCACTTTAAATTGCTTTTTGTTTATTTTTTTAATTCTCATATATATATATATATATATATATATATATATTTTGAAACTCAAACGTTTATTTTATACTTTAAACTTATCGTTTTATAATCGTTAGTTAATGCAAGTTGGTATTACTCTTATTATTATTATTATTATTTTTTCTCTTTAATATGTTATAAATCGGATTATTTCCACGATCGTCTTGCAGAACGAATTTTCTTTTATATTTATTTCCATTGATTTAATATTATAACGAAAGTATATTCTATTGAGTGCCGAATATCCGGAATCATTCACTCATTCAATATAATATTATTATAACAACAAAAAAGTACCAAACATAAGCTAAGTGTTCGCATTTTTCAAGGTATTTCCAATGCAGTCAGAAGAATTTTTAAGGAATCCGTAAAACGTATTTTACGTTAAACGTTTTAGAACTCAATTAAAAAAAAAAAAAATAATAATAATAATAGTTCCTTATTTATAAAAATATTATTCCAATTGTAATTCCAAATATTTAATTATTTAAAATAGTTTTTCTCAATTTGTACAATATACCCCCTTCCCCTTATGAGTACTCAGTAACTTCAGGGGAGGGAGAACAATTGGTGGTATATATGGTTGTAACAACTAATATTAATAGCTTAACTAATGAAATGTTATTTATTTTAATGTTTTTAAATAATTTGTTATTCATCTGTTTTAAATATGTTATTATGTTATGTTATAATATAGTTGTATTCATACACTTCGTTAAATTATGATTATGTATGATTAATTATACTCAATTTTTAATTGGACGCCATATTTTGTTCGTAATACTTTATAAATAAAATAATCAGTGCATTTGAAAATGTTTATAGTTTATCGCGCCTTGTTCTAACAATTTACTTTCGGTGATTCGGACAACAAATGAATTAGCCGAATTTTAATAAATAAGTTGTACAGACTTAAATAATATTTCACTTTATAAATAAATAATAATTATAAATATGAGCTAAAAATATAGATAGAATAAAAACGAACTGGTTGAAAATAATTGACGATTATTTTCGAGATCGGACGACGTACGAAATCGTTTACTCGCCTCCGACATCATCTCTGCAGAACCATATATTATAATATTATATACAACTGTGGTAGTGCCGACGTACGATATAAAATATGTCGCGTACGTCAAAACGATGGGATGGGTATAGTGCTTCCCCCAGCTGATAAGAATGGTCTTATCACACCTCGAATTTTCGTCAATACCAACAGCAAAATTATTAAAAAAGCGGTAAAAGGAATTTTGTTCCTAAAGTAAGGCATATTCTGTTCCTAAAGTTTGACTGGCTTATCATAGAATAACCTTATCATATAGTTTATCAGTGATATCGACAATTAATTTAATGGACAATCCTGATGAAGTAGTTAAAGTAACATGGCGTAAGTCAGTTCACCGGGTGTTTGATCGACTCCTCTTCGCTCCGCAAATCAAAAATATCCTTCGGCTCGTTGTGCAACGTAGGGACATTTCGGCTTGATAATCGCCCCCCAGGCGATTATAACCCCCCACCTCCCGTAATAATTTGGGAGTCCGTGCTGCGGTTTTTTTGATTCTTATTGTTGCAACTTTTGGTTTTCTATGTTATTGGTATCACTACAATTCGATTTTTCGAATTTTCCTAACAGCCAGGTGAAGTACTATAAACCGCCGCAAAACGATACCGTCGTAATAACGCGCGATGTTATCGGTCAGCAAAATGATTTAGAGAGGATAACAATGCGGTTCGTCGGTGTCGTCGATTTCTGTCGCAATGAAATGCAGTTTTGGCATTTGACGGGTCGTCGGAGACGCGTATACAAGTTCGTAATCGATTATCGGGTTAGCGCTCGTTTATTATTATTATTATTATTATATTATTAATGTGTTATTTCCATTGAAATTGCCGACAACAATCGGAACGCTTTAAACCGGATCAGCGCGGCAAAACAGACGCGAGGCGTGAACTGTGACCCCCCCCCCTTCCCGCAAAGTGCGACCCCGTCACCCACGTGGCCGCCACCGCGTTAATCATCCTCTAGAGCCGCAATATGCCCCGTGTCAGAAATAACATAGCTGATAAAATAAGCATTGTAGAGAGACTACACCGTGAATTTATATATAATATATGTATTATACACATCTCGCGGTTAACGGCGTGGCGGCGGCGGCGGCGGCGGCCGGGTCGTAGTAGTAATTAATGATGTTTAGTCGAACGAGTGTCGGTGTAACGGCACCGGTTAGTATTTTGTCCTCCCTCCCCCTCCCCCTATCTTCACGAATGAATGCCCGTTTCACTGACCCCGCGTCATCGCCATTCCGCCACCACCACCACCACCACTCACTTCTTCACCATTTCCGATTTATCTCGTCCGGTATGTATATTCACACAAAATCGTGTGTGTGTGTGTGTGTGTGTGTGTGTGTGTGTGTGTGTGTGTGTGTGTGTGTGTGTGCCAGAGCGAGTGTTTTAATCGAGATAAAAAGCCATCGTGTATATATTATGGGCATTGCAAATATTGCTGCAGAATTTTAATTTATGACTATGCGTATTATATGCGCAGTAGTAAATACGATCAATAGTCAAACACGGTTTTCGGTCGTTACACGATTCGCCCGAACTTTGGTTAATTTTGTTTAATTTTACAATATTATACGTAAATATTTTTATGTAGACATTGAATACAGTGGTTTGTACGCTAAATGCATGCGATTTATTTTTATTTTTAATTTTTTCAATCGATATCTTATTGAAATGTATTCTTAAACGATTTTAGTTTCAGCTTAATAATATTATTTGAACGATTTTTTTCACTAACATTTTTTTTTAAACGATTTATACCAAATACTAATAAAGAGATGAATGCGAACAGAGAGGTCAGAGATACCAGTGGCGTAGCCTGATACCTCCTCTGGCCCATATTTAAGATTATTTATTTTACATAAGTAATTTAGAAGAATAGAATATACTTATACTAACTGTTTTTTTAGTATTTTTCGAAATTCGTGTTATTTCAAATGGTTTACACATCTACCCTTCGACCATTACTCAAACTCTGACCTCTCTACCTATTATCCCCCTTCTCAATCCAAGACCCTTTACTCGCCTTACCAACCTAACTGTACAACCCTTCCCTCCCCTACCACATGATCATGGCAACCGTAGTAACTTTGTAACCATGGTAACCGCGGTAATAGAGTAACCATAGAAACAAATTAATTATAGTTACGTGATTATTGTATAATAACTAAACCTCAACTCAAAATCGTTTTATTGAAGTAATGATCGTTTGTTTAAAATTCAATACACCAGCCAACAATATCCCACTCGAAAAGCAAACTATATCTATGGTGCTGCAAACTTTGTTCGACTTATTTTTTTGTTTTTTAATTAGTATTCATACTATTAGAGAGAACAAAATTAAACAAATCAAATACGTATTTTAGCCCCCCCCCAAACAAAAAATTGTCAGTGCTATTACAGACAGTAGTCGTAATAAAATCTGAATATATAAGTCAGATAAGCCAGCCGTAGTTGCCCTGTAGACCCCTCTTTGTCTTTCATACAATTAATTATGATAATTAATTTTTCCGTAACTTTCATTGTGTCTCACCGATCAATGATGACAATTTCATGAGTCGGGTCGGGAGAGCGGGAGAGGGTGTTAAAATATATTTTAGTCCAAAACCTAAAATGTCTAAATGAGCTCTTCCGACCTACCCACCCCCCTTCCCGCCTAGACAGTGGTAGGTATATTGTAAATAATTCGAGATAATTTTAGATTCTGAGCGAAGTGAAGAAGCTATTTTAATTATTTTGGTTTCATGACGATACAATAACATGACGACGTGTTGTTACGCGCAGTGCAGACGCTCGCACGCCCACGTGTGCGAGTGTGCGACCGTCGACGGTAAAGTGGTCGGCACGAGGGTCACAGCCGTACACACATTAGAACGGATTACAAAGTGCACAGCGGTCGGGCAATCGATTTGGAAAAGTTTTACGCCGCTTCGGAATTTCATTTTCACACAAGTTTGCTACCACGCGTTTATGACCGCCGCCACCCCGTCCCACCACAACAACATCCTCTGCGCCATTTTAAACGGCCTCGCACACGCACAGACATATTCCATCTACTTTCTTTCACACACCCCCCTCCGCTTCCGTCTCCCCTCGCTGGGTGGCGTGTCGCAACGTGACGTGTAGTTTCGTGCGCACGTTCTGCAGCACAGACGGAGAAGGCACGAGAGGCGGCGTTATTCGGGCAACAGCCACAGCGGCAACAAATCGGTTCCTCTAAAAGATAATAATACGTATATAACAATACGGCTGCTAGTGGTGGTGGTCGCCCCGACGGGTGTTAATGTGACTTATAAAACGCAATCGTACACAAACCCTCGCCCGTTATCCGTGATTGCAGGCCATGCAAGTATGGAAGAAACAATGCGCACAAGCGTTTATATATTATACAGTAATATAATATTACACAAAACGTCACGTGCGAATCGAATATTCGTTCGTTTCTTCCTACACATATAATACTTGTATAATAATATAGTGTTATAGAGTGGTGTGTGAGGGGAAAAATACCACTTTTAGCCGTTACACGCGGTGTTATATTATTAAATATCGAATCCATCCCCTCCCCTACAGTTCCCCTAACCGACGCGGAGTCGCAGATGGCCGCCGAAGAATCCTTCCGGGGATATTATTATTATATCGGAAAACCTATAAAGTTTTTCGGGGCTCGCCCGTAAAACTCGTATAACGCGCGCGCGATTATATTACACGCGTTTCGTCGTCGTCTTTTACGCGCGCACACACACACATCTGTCATGCCGCGCACTAATACACGTCAGTTTAGCCCCGGCGTGTTGTCAAGACGAATAATATTATTCAACTCGAGAGAGAGTGAGAGACACGCGTTAGCCGATGGTACTACCATTGATTGTAGAATACTCAAAAATCATCATTATTCGGCCCAAATTTTATGAAAATTTTAAATTGGATAGACAATAATATAAGAAATATTTTAGTGTAAGAACATTTTGAAAATTTGAAAACAATTTTTGGTTAATTTTTTTCTGTTAACAATTTTTCGAATTGATATACTTGTTCAAGTGTCTCGAACAATAATTTTTTGAAACTGAATTTGCCTCTAAGTGGTCCATCAAAGAGGTAATTTTTTGAAATTCTCATATTTTGTTCTCAAAATTTGGGAAAAACTACATTAAATTCGGCATAAAAGACTCGGAACTATTTTTTTTTCTTTTTTTTTTTTATTCAAACTTTTTTGAAAATTTAAACTTAGGTAGATATTATGAGAAAAATGATGAAATTGTAATAAAAATGTTGGACATTTTTTTCCAACACCTTTTCTTCTCATTATCTTTTTTTTCCTTTTCTTTATTTTATAAGATAAAAAAAAGTAAAGTAAAGTAATGTAAAATAAAGTATAGACATGAAAGCAGGACGTACTTAGCCCACGGATATGCTTCGCTCCTGAGATCAGACAATCTTAATGAGTGTATTGAAAATGAAGACTATTATTGTTCTTTATATTATTCCTTCGTTCAGAATCGTAATATTAAAGAAGTGATTTATCGTATCTTTAAAATTCTACATACCCACGAAGTGTATCTGACCAGAAGAACAAAGAATACACGTGGTGTGTAATACTTTTCTATACATATACCAATACGTTATTTTTATTTGGTCGTTTAAATTTCATGTCATAATTATTTACCATATTAATCATAATAATAAAATATTGTTTCTTTCTTATCGTATATTATTTTCGAATTAAATTTTCCATTATCTACGTTTACTATTTAATACGTAATCAAAAATATTTCATAGTTTTCATAAATTACAAAGTTTAGTGCCATTAGGAGGCTAAATAAAATAAATGCGTTAGCTATCCTATTTTCAACAATGGTTACATTTCCAATAATTTACCGACTGTGGTCAAGGTCATGACTCACTCTACACGTCAATCGCTCAGCAATTTGAAAAATATCCCTACACTTGCTTTGCAACGTGGGGATATTTTGGTTTGGTAATCGCTAAACGAAAATTAAATTGTTTTAGTGTCGCTAACCGCTTAGCAAATCGAAAATATCACTCGACTAGCCGTGCAACGTAGTGATATTGATATATCAAATAACATAGATTTATCATATTATATACATAGATATAACTGTATTATTTAACATGGATAGTGTTAAATACTTTTGGCACAAAATTCAAATGAGCCAATAAAAATAGCACATTGGCATACGGCTCTGAATCTTTATAGCAATGGTTTCAAATATTTTTAGGATAGCGACCCGAATTTTACCACGAAAATTTATCATAACCCTTGTGGTTTTACATTTACAGAATAAAATGTAATTCTAAAAAATCAAAATTAGTTTATTACTTTTATTTCTTATTAATTTATTGATTTATAATGAATATAATTTATCAAATGTATAAAAATGAGAAAATATATGATTTCGTAATGAGATTTAATTTAAAAAATAAGTTTCATATGATCTATACAATAAAAATCTTTTCGCGACCCATCAGTGGGTCGTGACCCACAATTTGAGAAACACTGCTCAATAGACGCTTTGTAATTACACTATTAGGAGAGTCGCGTGTATGTATGTTGAACATTTTTTTTCAATTTTTTTGAAGCATTCTTTCAAGAAATATTTATAAAAGTCACAACAAATTGTCGAAATAACTCCATTCTTCGGTACACTCAAAATCATTTTCTACTTTTAAAGATTTCTTTTATATTTTAAAAAATAGCATCCAACTTTAGTGGGCCGAACGAGCTATTCTCAAAGACAGAGCTATTCTCAAAGAATATTATTCAAATCTTTCAATCAAACCAAATAAAGTGTCATCTTTAATTACGAAGAATCTGGGAATTTTTTTAACGAAAAATACTAAAATATTTTTAAACGATTCCGTTTTGATGCAAATTTTATTACTCGATGAATCGAATGAAAAATGACACTGCTTACAAAAGAAGGACCAAAATAAATGAGTGAATTAAAATGCGTTACCTCATTTACCACTTTATTATCGACTACAAAGAGTTAAAAGTTACAAAAATAAGACCTTTCCTCTGGGCATAAAAATCAAAACTACAGAAGTATATTGTTATTACACATTATTGATAATAATATATGATTAATCAATTAACAATTCACCAAACAAATATAATACCATTTTATGAAAAATAATTTGAATATATTTTTCGATATATGTCAAATTAAAAAATATTTGAGGAAAAGTAGAAAAAAACTTTATTTGTACATTAAAATCAATATATCTCATAAATATTAATAATCGGGTAATTAAAACAAATAATCTTACAAAGATTATGAAAATGTTGTTTTATTTAATTTGCTATACTTATAGTAAATTTAAAAATGGCCAACGGATTAAAAAATAAGTAAAAAAATAATACCAAAATTTAAATGTTCAAACTTTTAGTTATATTTTATGTGGTTAATACTGTTTTATGGGTGAGATAAAAATATGTTTAATTATTTTTAACGTCTATGTTTAAGGACCACCTTAGTTTACCTGGTATCACGTCTGAGGAGAGGAAAGTGACGAACTTCCTTCGCTACTTTGTTGTCTGTCGACTTTTTATTTTTTTAACTATTGGGACGTTTATGGATACGTTGGTGTATAACTGGTATTACGGTGACATTATTCCGTCGTACACGTGCGGGAACTTTGCCATTTCGAGCAACAGCAAATTGCGTCTGAATTATTTATTACAGTTCTAAATTTTCTCAAAGAACTATTTAGCGTGAACGGTTCATTATTATAATAATATACAATCATATTAAACTATTACGACGACGCATTATAATATCGCATAATAATTATATAATGCTTTATTATTTACGATTTCCCCCGAAGTGAACTCCAGTCGTTAAAACTTTCAACGCCAATACGTGATTGTTTGATATTATTATTACTGAGGTACACATTTGACACAACGGCGTATATTTATCAAATCATTACATTTTGTTCTTTTCTCTGATTTCTAATTAATTGGTACACTAATAATCATGTGCCAGATAACCTTCCCTATAGATCCGAAAAATTCAAATCAATCTTAATTTAAACACAAGACTTACAATACACAACGTCGAAAAATTGATTCCAGACTACATTAAACAGAATACCATTTTATTTTACAAATATAATAAATTATGATATAATTTAAATTCCAAATGCCTCCGTCGTTGACTAGAATTGATGTAAATTAACAGAATTTATTACAAAAAAAAAACGAAACTTATCTAATATTATCTCATCATATTATTGTGTTCGATGTATTAATAACAACAATTAAAACATTTTGTTCAAATGATTTTTCACTTAGACAGAATCTTTTTGTTTGACAATTAAATAGAAATGATTATACAATACGTCATTTATAAAATAAAAAAATTAATTTTAAAAAATATTCACATAGAACCTTTTAGGATCTAAGCCTGTGACCATGAAAAATTACCATATTCAAGTTAATAAAAAAATTATATAAAAAATTTTCATTCATTTTTATTCATATAAAAAAGATTTTGAATAAGAATATAAATTGAATTTTGAATAATAGTTTTGGAATTGCTTGGGATTATAATACGATTATATTTTTAAGTCATTATTTTCTATTTTTTTTTTTTTTTATTTTTTTTTAGCCAGTACAATTCTGGTTAGTAATTGATCCTTACACTACTTTCTATAGTATTAAGTATATTAAGTATTACGTTGGTATTTATTTAAATTTGTCTCATTAATATTTATTTATGTTCCTAAGACAAAATGAAAGATTCAAAAATTATAAAAAAAAAAAAAAACAAAAATTATAAAAATTCATAATTCTAATGAAAATATTGAACGAGTACAATTTTTTCCACACTTCATATGACATTTTAAATAGTTAACGATGTTTCATATTTTTTCTCATCGTCACACGTCTATAATAAATAATAACACGATCGAGTGTCGTGACATATAAAATAAGAGCTCTGTGGACACCTATAATATTCCTCTACACGTGCACCATCATGTAATACAGATAAATCACTAAACTGAACGTTTCTAAGTCTTTTTTTGCCTTATCACGTCGAGGAAACGCGGTGGCGGTGGCGGGGCGGCAAAGGGGATTCTATAATGAACGTCGATAGAATCTAAAATATCTCGTTTTTGTGAAAGATTTCATCCGGGAAATTGGAAAACCTCTGCGTACAGCGATAATTATTTTTGAGCTATAAATTCGCCATGGCGAAATGAACTCGAGCCACCCGCAGGGACGAGCGTTTTATATACGGCTGTATATATATATATATGTATTATATTTCCCAATAACCAGAGAAAAAAAATAATAAATAATAAACGACCAGCAAACCGCTCCTTAGAGCTTAACGGCCGTTACGGATTGTTAATTTTTATGATACAAAAAACTTTGCCGCTAAAACTCAAAGAGCAAAAGATTCTCTCGCTCAGACAATAACTTTCGAAAACAATGACGTCGAAAACTCGTTACGTACTCTATTTAGTTATATCCAGGATAAACTCGCTCGAACGGTATACGCAAGATGGAACATTATACTGTGATTAACGTGTTATGGGGAACAATAAAATGTATAAACATAAATATTAAAATTCAACATTTCCTACTTATATGAAGACAATTTCTTGCATTTTTCAAATGCTGTTATTCCATGTACTTTTTGGAATTTTTAGTGAATTTTGGCATGCAGTTTTTGGCATTATAGGTGCATAATTTAAGATTTAAAATTTATTTTTGAAGACTGTTCACTGTATTAAATTCACAGCTTTAGTAAAATTTGCAGTGCAAATAACTAATAACTTATCAAGGTAAAGATAAATGATTATTAAAGTGAACATTTTTTAAAATTTTCTTTAGAATTTATTAAGACTCATAAGTGATATGTATTTTATTTTTTTTTTTTTGTTTGTTTTGCAAGGCAAATAAAAATCATCTAAATAATTCCGGAATCTAAATAGATTTGCATAGATTAAATTTGTATTTACTTAAGACATTGCAATAGATAATTATCCCTATAATTTTCTGGATAAGAAAAAAAAACAATAAGTAATTTATCTAGACAACTGTCGACTTCGAATCTAATAAATAAAATATGTTATTGTGATTAGTTATATGAATATTGAGATCTTAAAAATTGTTATATTAGAAATATGGAATCGTAAAACTATACCTATATAATAATATCGTATACTTGTACTTTATTTGTTTTATTTGAAGCTGGAACTCAAATTTAAGTATCGATAAACATTGTTGAACAAAACAAAATATCGAAATAATGTTTAAACGGTATTCAAAAATAATTATATTAAAATTAAAAAAAGCGGACATACTTCGCACGATGGGTGTACTTCGCACGACAGGTGGTATTCTCTTGACGGGCGTATTATATTTTAAAGAAACGATAAATCATTTCTTCAGTAAAACGATTCTGAA
>JAIPRM010004227.1:0-23559 GCA_025469315.1 Stegophylla sp. TES_Ste_2020 | reverse complement strand
TGTTTACAGAGCGGAAAAAAAAAAAAAATAAACATCATTGTAAAAACATAAGCTTCTTCACTAACGTTCAGAATCTAAAATAAACATCATTGTAAAAACACTAGTTTCTTCACTTCATTGAGAATCTAAAATTATTTTATTGCATAAGAAAATAACTAAATTCATAATATTATATAAAAAATTAATATGATTTAATTTTAAAATGTTTTCCTGCATTGGCTACCAATGTCGTTATATTTTACTAGCCATAATATAGTGATGCAATATTTATATTTTGCTATATTTAACGGTAGGTTAGGATACCGACGAGATCAATAATAAATAAACTTTAACATACCTTTTAAATACGAATCTAGTAGTGGAGGACAGAGGTAGGTTACAATAAAACAGTAAGCGTGTAAAGTAATATTAACAAGTTGACAGTAATTAGTAATTACACATGACACAGTTGGTACAAGTACAACTTAATACCACGGTTGTAGATATACAACCGTGCTTAAAACCAAATAAGATATCATGTAATATACTACAAAAATAAAACGATGATGATAATCGCAACTAAACGTCAGCCGTTATCTGATGCTATTAATAACTAAATTCTAAAAAACTAGCGATTACGAACAACGACTGACAAATAATCATTTTTCATCTATATCTATAATATCTATTAGATATTTCTATTAATTTTTTCAGCTTTAATATTGTATCTTTGAGGCGCCCCCCTACAATAGGCGCCCTGGGCGTAGGCACAGGTCGCCCACCCCTAACGCCGGCCCTGCTGTAGAGTATAGATTCTACAGAACACAGCTTCATGTATATTCTATAGAGAATTAAGATATTTGACACAAAATTTAATTAAATACTATAGATTAGAAAACAGGACACTCACTGCTTATAATGACTGGCTACATAGAGCTCAATTTTACTAAAAATATTATACCAGCTTAATATTATTATTATATTTTGTTCATCTACATTTTACCACATGAAAATCTTATCAATAGTTACTTAATCAGTATTAGTATATAGGAAAGTACACAGATATCTAATTTGGAAATAGCAAGTTCTTACACGAGAGAGTTAAGAAAGTAATTTAACATTATTTTAACTGTACAAACTGATCTCCTTCCAACGATCTCGATATTATTTTAACCGTACAAATTAACCGCCTTTGGAAAATTTAAGCAATATACCACACAAAGTGACGGTTTACCATTACATTATATTGTTGATGATGGATGAAAATAAGCCTATATTAAAATGTAATAATTTAATTGTAACTTCAAAAATAAAAAGTACTAGCAGCTTGAAATTTTTACCTATCATTAACATTATAATGTAATACAAAATGAAAAAAAAATATTACTTTTGGGCTAAATATAGAATTTTGAAAATGACTCGTATTTTGTAAGCTTTTTCAGTTTTTCTAATAAAATTATATGGTCTTGATAGCATAAGTTGAAAATTTAATAATATATTTAACAGTATTGAATAAAAATCTCAGAAATCATTTATCAGTCTTTTTGTATTCGTTTAAATAGTTGTAGATGCTATACTACTACAACATAATATTACAAAAAAATAAATATGTTTGGTAAAATTAATACTCTTATTTTCAGATCGATTTTAAAAAAAGGTTATAGACAATGAGTTCAGAATCCATATCTGAATTATGGCTCGAATCTAACCGAAAAGTGGTCCATATAAAAGATCCTTCTAAATCAGGTTTGTTAGTAATTAATAAAATAAATGATCATTATCATTTAAGAGTGATGTACTGCTACAAAAATATTCTTGGGTGTACCCCGGCTTCTTCATGCAGTCACAAACTAAGTCTTAGGTTACAATCGTAAAAACATTATTATTAAGTAAAAAAAAAAATTTAATTCAAGTATAATAACAATAATAGTAATTATTACATTGGAAGTAACAAAAAAAAAAAGGAAAGTAAAGTATAGACAAGAAATCCGGACATACTTCGCACCATGGATATTTTCGCTCTTCGGGTCAGATACTCTTGAAGGGTGTGTATAATTCTAAAGAAACGATAAATCATTTCTTCAATAAGATGATTCTGAACGAAAGAAGTTAATAATATAAAGAACAATATTGGTCATTATTTTCAACACACTCACCAAGAGTATCTGACCCGAAGAGCGAAGAATATCCGTGGTGCGAAGTATGTCCGGCTTCCTTGTCTATACTTTCCTTTCCTTTCCTTTATTTTACTTTACTTTGCTTTGCTTTGCTTAACTTTACTTTACTTTACTTTAATTTATTTTACTTTACTTCTTTTTATCTTCTTTTTATAGACAAGTATTTCTATACGAAAAAGTGTTCATAGAAAGAGAAAAAAATAAACATCATTGTAAAAACATAAGCTTCTTCACTCCGTTCAGAATTTAAAATCAAAGGGAGGGGTTTAAACACCCAAAACCCCCTCCTGGCTATGCCACTAACAATACGGCTTCCTTTGGATTGTATTCTGATACGGATGGTATATTTATTATGACATTAAAACTATCTTTAATAGTATTCGATGACAAAGAATATCAGAATATCGACTTAGACGTTTTCAAAACATTAAAATAAGAAATCAATCTTTCCACATTGGCTGAATGCGGTTTACACTAAAATACACTGAATAGTATGTAACTATTTACTAATAAATATGTAAAAATGAATAACTCTGTAAATGCAATCGCCATAGTCTATAAATAATAAAAACAGTTATGTTGGAGAAAAATAGTTTCGTGAAAATGAATTACATTGGTGACGGACTAGTGGTCTTCGTGTCGCAAAATATATCGTATACGTGTTTGGATTTTTTATAGTTTTATTGGAAAAAACCTGAAAAAGCCCAATCGGGTTTGGTTTGCTCAATAAAGCCCAGATTTTTGCCAACCCTGGTCAGGGGACACAGTACCTATTTTAGGCAGTGGTTACAAGTTACAACCAACCTCTATAATTTTTAAACGTACTACCTACACTTTATTTTTGTACATTGTGATGATACAAAGACTTGAGAAAATCGGTATTCGTCATAACCGTACACTTTCCAAAAAAGGTCGTCGCTTAATTCCGCACATTTTGAATTATATCAATCCCGTACTCTTTTACACGAAATAATGCTAAAATTTCCAGTTCTAATAATATTAATCATAGATAATAAAGATAATATAATGTTAAATATTGAATATTATCCAGTTAACCAACATTCTATCCTATTTAGTGTCTTTTAACTTTTAAGCATTTCAAGCATTTACAGATGATAAAGCTCAGTCAATAATAATTTATCATAATTGCTCAGATAATAATTTATCATAAATTTACACACCGACTTTTCCATGGACATAAAAAAATCAGTGATATAGTGTGGTGCGTTGCAATAAAAAATTATGTAATGTAACACAAAATTCCGAAAAAAATACTATTATCGGGCCAAATTAAAACGAATATCGTTATGAAGCTAAAAATGTTTTATTAGAAGTAAAAATTAAGTAAGCAATTTAATAAAAAAACATATTTTGTTTTTAATTTAATATCAATCAAAAGTTTGCGGTTCTGAATGATCTTTGAAGAATACTAACGAATCAATAAAAAAAAATTGTGTGGTTATGACTTATGAAGACTGTGCTATTTTGAATGGCGTGTGGTTTTTAACAACGCCTGTGAAAATCGACCCCACTTGCCTTTTTTCGATCACTTATCTTTCATTATTATTAGAAAATAAATTTTCAGCCATATTATTTGTTAAAATTTTCAATCCAGTCCGGTTCCTAAAATTATAGATTGTGCCGAGCACTTCCATATACCAAATGCAAGTAACAAAATTAGACTGGAGGAGTTTACATTTGACTTTTTCGGTACATTATTATCTAATTGGCATTCTAGGGAAGTTTAGAGTCGCCTGAGTGTATAGCTACTGCAGGTGAAAGTTTTTCTACTTTTAGAAGGGTACCTAACAATTTGGCAACGTTCTAGAATGCGAGAAGATCGTCATACTTTTATATGTTTAATTAATATTTATCGGAAAGTAACTAACCAATTCAGTGAAATGTATGTTAACTGTAAAATTTATTGAGAAATTATTTATTGTTTGAGAAATTATTTAAAGCTAAATTCATACAAAGTATGAAGTACCCAATCCACAAAAAAAAATCAAAACTACTAATTTGAACATTTCTCAATGAAATCTGTATTAAGAACTCATTGTTCATCGTACCACAAAAAAATTTCAGTAATTTATAGTTATAATTATTTTGCTTTTTGAATATATCTACTTATACTAGAGTTTAGAATAAAAATATTCGAAATCCATATTTTAGTAGTTTTTTAGTGTAGATAGCTATATTATAGTGCTTATTAATATAATTATATTTTTAATTGTAATAAATCCTGAAGCAATAATTGCTGCAAATTATTTGAATTATATGATGACATAATGAACTTATGGATAATCTAGGTGAAATTCAAACGTCAATTTTGATTTTAGGTCCATCGTCACCAAGATTTTTTCCACAAAGTGGTGCACCATATTCAAAAACAGCCGTTGGTACCAGTTATACACCTAATGGTGATTATCCGATCGGAGGAGATCTTACTAATGATAGTCAGTATAATACAATATAAATAATATGAATGATGTAGCTTAACTACGATGTTATATAATTTTATAGATAATGTAGTTAAATGCAATGCACCTCTTAATTTTGTTTTTAGCTACACAGCCATCAATATTTTTTGAACTTGATGATATGAGAGTAGTAAATAATCCAAATGACAGAACTAGATTTTCCGATCGATTAAGAAATGGTGAAGCAAAAGAAGAGAAGAAAAGTTTTGCGTGTCGTTTTTTCATATTTATTATTATTATTGTAATTATTATATATTACTACTTTTTTTATAAAAAATAATAGCTTAAATATTGCTATAAATAATGATAATTTTTTTTTTTTTTTTAACATCCGTTTCTCAATGAGTTTAGAACGTTTATGCTTAAAATAATTTGGCGTTCAGACTTAGTTTGCACGTTATATTGTCTTTTAAAGTTAGCGTTGAACATTTTCTGGTGGTCATGTACAATAAATGCATCATATTTTGCTTATGACACATTCACAATTTGTATAAAGATTTATTTATTGATAGATTTTTAAAAAATATATATACGTCGTAAAGTAAACTAAAAAAAATAAAATTTAGCTTAAAAGAAAAAAAATGCCTAAAAAATTAACATCGTCATAAAATTTAAAAATCAAAATTGTTGTTGCATGACTTAAATTTTGTGTGAAGAAAGCTATTTGTTGTAGATAATTAACGAAACAAATACACTTTCCTACAAATTCAGAGCTTTAGTACTTCTAACGTAGCTCAAAAGTACCATTTGGGTTCGATTTTAGATCTATAAAGTTATTCATCGAAACTTTTGGACAAGTATTTCTATACGAAAAAGTGTTTACAGAAGAAAAATAAATTAATATTGTAAAAACATATTACATAAGCTTCTTCACTTCGTTCAGAATCTAAAAAAGAACCTACTTCACACCTCGGGGTTTTTTCCACAGTTAGACCATTCTGAGCGAGGCTTCAGTTTATTCGAGATAATTTTACTTAAAGTTATAAAAATTTTTGTAAATAGGTACAACAAAAAATGTATCTTTTACTCTGCCAGTTTTATATTTTACTATTAACTGAGAAAAGTAAAAAAAAAAAAATGTTTTTTGATGAGAAAAAAGTAATTTTTAAATTGTTAAACATTTTAAAAATTTTCTAGCGTCAAAATAATTTTTATAGTATTGCCTATTTATATTTCAATATTCATAAAGTTTTGATTGAATAAAAAAGATAGTTTCTGAGTCTTATTTTTCAAATTTTGAAAACATTTTCCCAAATTTTGAGAAAGCTATTGAAAATTTCAAAAAAATAGTCTCTAAAAAGTATCATGTAGAGGCAAATTGTGATTCAAAATGTTGCTGGTTGAAACTTTTTACACGTCCTAATTTTATACAAAGATGTGTATACATAAAAAAAATAAAAATAAATTTGAAAAAACATCATTACAATAACACTAGTTTCTTCACTTCACTCAGAATCTAAAAAAATATTCAAATAAAATTTATAAATACAATTAATGTATAGCCGTTGTAAATTTATGTAAGTACAAATTATAAATTGTTTACAGACACGGAAAACATTTAGGCTACACATGAAAAACAAGTTATGCGGCCTACAGCTTATAATAATAATAAATATTATTATTATAATTATTAAAATAATGCTTATCAAATAAATTGTAGATACCTATCTAAAGCTTATAAAATTACCTACAAGTGAACGCCCTTTTCTTCCCTTTATAGTATTTGTGTAACAAAACTGGCAAAAAAAAAAATTGAATGCATTGATATTATTAACCATACATAAAGAAACACAAGTGTACATTTTTCTGGAATTGTGAATATAACTGCTAAAATTTCCGGAAAAAAAAAATTAAAATAAGAAAGTTATAATTATCAATAACTGATTTTCAAATTTTCAAAACACCCCCCGAAACTTTTTGAACGAAGTGAAGATTTTATAATAATGTTTATTTTTTTTTTTATTTTTTTTCTGTAAACACTTTTTCGTATAGAAATACTTATTCAAAAGTTTCAATCAGTATTTCTATAGAACCGGAATCATACCCAAATTATACTTTAAAGAGATCATTTTTCCAATTTCTCAATACTTTTTCCAAAAACGAGGAAAATCTGTTGAAAAATTGACAAAAATGGCAAAATATGCAATTACCGGAATTTTCGTAAAATTGAAAATTGCTTTTTAACATAACTTCTAAAATAATGTACCTAGAGACTTAAAACTTTCACTAACTACTAAAAATGATCTTTTGTTTGTTAGTGAAACTTACTTGAATAAATACAATATAGTTACCCAAAAACAAGTAAATATGTCAATATAGGTACTTCAATTAAAATTTAAATAAAATTGATTTGTGGTTAATAACTTCAAAATAGAAACTAAGTAATAATATGAAAATAATTTTCTAAACAAATTTAAATATTATAAAAACAATAAATTTATTAAATTTTCTCACCTGAAATTTTATTATTTTTATAAGAATATTTACGACAGGGTATGTTATAAAAATTTATTAACGTTTGGTGTTTATTTATATATTATACCTGACAATTTTAGGTTCTGAGTGAAGTGAAGGATCTTATCAGGTTTATATGATCTCAGGTTTTAAAATGGTGTTTTTTTCTTTTCTGTAAACACTTTTTTTAAAGAGAAATAATTCTCCAAATGTTTAATACAACAACTCTATAGATTAGAAATTGGATGTAGATTGTACTACAAAGAGGTAATTTTTGGCTCCTCTCAATAGATTTTCCATGCGCGAGAAAAAAATGTTGAAATACCTAGTAAAAATGGTAAAAAGTTCCGAAAACGACACTTTCACTAAATTGATGTTAAATTGTAGTTATTTGTCATAAATCCGGGAAGTAATATAAAATAATCTAGAAACTTGAAATTTTCATCATAAATTTATGGCATATTGTTTTAAACTTTCAAAAAAGTTAACAACTATTGTACTTCAATAGAACTTTAAAAATACTGTTTTAGATTCTTCACTTAGTTTCTGAACTAAGTGAAGAAGCTAGTGTTTTTACAATGTTTATTTTTTTTTCTGTTAAAAATTTTTCGTATAGAAATATATGTCCAAACTTTTCGATCAGTACTTTATTGAAACCAGATTTGGCTCTAGATAGTACTTTAGAGAGGTCTTTTTTTTTAATTTCTCAATTTTTCAATTTTTTTGAGGAAAAACTACCCGAAATTTGACAAAAATGACTCGGAAACCATCATTTTTTGATCCAAACTTTATAAAAAATTATTGATAGATAGACAATAATATGAAAAATATTTCGGTACAAAAAAATTTTGAAAGTGTGAAAAAAAATTTTGGAAATTTTTCTAACACTTTTTTTCTTGATAATCTTTTTTTTCTTTATTTATTAGATAATAAAAAATAAATAAACTATAGAAAAGTAAAGTAAAATAAAGTATAGACAATAAGCTGGACACACTTCGCTCTTCAGGTCAGATACTCTTAGTGTGTTCAAAATGACTATTATTGTTCTTTATATTATTATATATAACTTTCTTCATTCAGAATCGTTTTATTGAAAAAATTATATATTATTTTTTTTAAATTCTACACACTCACCAAGATTACCTAATCCAAAGAGCAAAGAATACCTGTGATGCGAAGTATATTCGGCTTCTTGTCTATACTTTACTTATCTTTGCTTTTTTTAAGTTTGTCTATAGTAAAATTTTTAATATTTGACCAAAAATTTCTAAAAATGTAATATGATCATTATCAAACTCTTAACTAATGATTCTAAAAAATTTCAAAAATCGTGATTCCAGATTTTTTTTATAAGTGTTTCAGTATTTTTATGCTGAAGCTTTGCTCAGGATGGTTTTACTAAAGAAAGGACCTATCATTTTTTTTAAATTCAATACACCCATTCACACTATATTTTTCGAGTTTCAAACAATACCCCATGGTGCAGAGTATCCTTTTTCAAATCAAAATTTTCCGTAAAAATGGATACCTACATAAATAATCAGGGCAAGAACTCTTATTTTTATTGTTATTAATAAAATGTATAGTTAAATTCGAAATAATGGTATTTAAAGCATAGCAAGATCAACATCTTTGGGTTTATTATAAATTTAATCATTTTATTATTTATAAATTAAATATGTACCAAAATAGACTTAGTAAATATTCAATTTATTATAAAAATTATTTTTCCATACCAATCCCCTCACCCTTCTCAACAGAGTATAGTATGTCAAAACTCAACTTGCTTAGACATGTTAAAATTTGTAAATTATTGAACAATTCTATATGCTCTATAGTATTATATTGACTATTGTTTTGGGTCATTAGTCTTGTAATATTGGTTATAAGAACATGTTACTTCTGGTGTAGGCATTAAAGTTTAATGATTGTCTGCTTTAATATTTTTAATATAATTTTAATACTGTCAGTCTTTAATATTTTATTTTATTCTAAAACTTTATTAGAATAATACAATATTCAATTTTTTTTATATTTTTTATTGTATAATCAAATTTGAGTCACTTGAAATATCAAACACAGGTAAGTCTTGAATAACTTGTTTAATTTATTTAAGAACTATTTTTCAAAAAAATGTATTTAATTTTAATAGAATTGTCATGGCCACATCAGCCAATCAACTTCTGTACAAAAAACGTAGTCCTATATGGAATCATTTCACACTTGCATCTAATAATGTTACAAAATGCAATTATTGTAAAGAAAAAAAGTTTTACTGGTGGATCTACTGGTAATTTAACACGGCACTTGAAGACTAAGCATACGACAGTGCCACTATAAAGATCAATACAGGTAAAAAGTTTGCAATTCATAAAAAAATTACAATTATAATAGTATTACAATTACCCAGGCACGGATCTAGAAAAAAATCTTGGAGGGAGTCATGTCGTTTTAAAATAAAATATTGTCATTACTTATAGAATAATAAGAGTATTAATTAATATTACTATTTATTTATTTAAAAAAAATTAAATCCTAGTATAAAATGTAGATATCGATTTTTCTTAGTAGTTTTGACTCACTAATTATTTTTATAGAATCATCCAGTGTCCAAAATAAAGAAAGAAGCATAATTTTATGAAATTTATTGAAGTAAAATAAAATAAATTTACATTAAAAGTTTAAAATTTTAAATTGCCATCTCAATTCTCAACACAAATAATTCCATTGAGTAAAAAATGTATACTTATTTACATTATTGATATTAATGTTTATCTATGTTTCAATTTTCATAAAATTTGAATAAACAAAAAGATAGATTTCAATTTTTTTTTTTACAAATTTTTTGGATAGCTATTCCCAAATTTTGATAGAACGATTGAGAACGTTGAAAAATGACTTTTTTAAAATACCATCTAGAGGCAAATCCGGTCTTGAAAAATTACTGGTTTCTACCAAGTTTCTATTATTATTATTATTATCAAGTTTCTACTTTGGGCAAGTATTTTTATGCAATGTGTACACATAAAAAATAAAATAAATAAATTAATTAATATCATTGTAAAAACCCTAGCTTCTTCGCTATGCGCAGAATCTAAAATATAAACAAAGTAGTTTTTTGTATTATATTGTTTTTTAAAAATAACCGCTGAAAAAATATGATGAAAATAAATTTGAAAAAATCTGGTCATATTTCACACCATGAATATGCTTCGCTCTGGTGGGATATGTTGGGTGTGTTAAACTTTAAAGAAACGATAAATCATTTCTTCAATATAACAGTTCTGTGTGGAGCTACAGTTTATTTTACTTTAAAATTATAAATTTCATTAATATTACAAACAAAATTATTTTGTTCATAGCCAGTTTCATATCCCACTATTAACTGAGAATTGATAAAAAAAATATAACTATTATAACTATCAATATTCAAGGTCATTCATTATGTTCATCCCTTTTTTTGGCAGTAAAAATGAAAAAATTTTTTTTTTTTTTGACTGTTTAAATAACTATAAACACTTTGTACTCTTTTCCTTCTGTAACCTCAAAATGCAGTAATACAACTGCATGATTATAATGCATCGTAATTAGAAATCAAAGTCATTCATTCACATCTCTTAATTTATGTTATCTACTGTTATAAATAACAAAACAGCATACAATATTATGTCGTATTATTACAAATTATATTTCATCTAAATCCAGACTCTAGATCAGCAGATGGTAACCTGTGGCTCTTTATGATACACATCAATATTGAGATTTTTTTTTTATTGTATAATCTTAATTGCAAAATCATCACTTTCACTCAGAATGCAAAAGGTAGGTTATAATTGTACCTACCCCAATAATGGTATAATTTTTAATATAACAATACATATAGAAAATAAAGACTAAAAAAAAAAGATGGTCGTTTACACAGATGTGGCTTATCAAATATCTTGGTTTTATAATTTTTTAGAGAAATTGTTCTTAATTATGAAAAGGTTGCCGATCCCTGCTGTAGAGAATATAGTTTGAAAATACACATTTGTATTTATACAAAATATTTATATTTATTTACAATGTCAAATATCTAGTATCCATACAACAAATGATTAAAGAAAGCATAATAATTGTATATTTATTTTGTAATATTCTGTATTATTTTTAGATTATGAGTAGAGTGAAGAATATATACCTTTTACAGGTCCATTTTTATTTTTATTTATTTTAGATTCTGAGCGAAGTGAAGTGTTTTTAGTGTTTTTACAATAATGTTTATTGTTTTTTTCTGTGTACAACTTTTCGTATTGAAATGCTTGTCCAAAAGTTTCGATCAATAATTTTTTGAAACCGGATTTGCCTCTAGATTGTACTTTAAAGAGGTCAGTTTTTGAATTTCTCAATTCTTAAATTTTTTTTTTTTTGAAAAAAACTACCCAAAATTTGACAAAAACGACTCGAAAACCAACATTTTTTGACTCGAATTTTATGAAAATTTAAACATAGATAGAAAATCCTATAAAAAAGATTTTGGCGCAAGAAAATTTTGAAAATGTGAAAAAAAATTTTAGACATTTTTCGAAAAATTTTTTTTTTTCTTATATTATTAACATCCTTTGTTCAGAATCGTTTTACCGAAGAAATGATTTATCGTTTCTTTAAAATTTAATACGCCCGTCAAGAGAATACCACCCGTCGTGCGAAGTACACCCATCGTGCGAAGTATGTCAGGCTTTTTTTTTTTATATTAAGATACTTATTTGGATAGAACCACTAGTTCAAAAGTTTCAAGTAAATTTCAAGATAGAAAATTACATCTAGTAGGTACTTTAAAGAGGTAATTTTCTATATTATCAATAGCTTTTTCAAGCATCAAGGAAGATAACCAAAAAATTTATAAAGAACAGTAAAATATGCTATAACTTAATTTTAGATTATAAATGAAACAAAAAGTTAGTATTTTTACATTTATGTATATTATTTTTTTTATGTGTATACATTTTCATATAGAAGTATTATACTTTTCCAAGTTTTAAACAGTAACTTTTTGAATCAAAAATTGCATCTAGTTGTTCCTTTGGGAAATTATTTTTCAAATTTTTCAATACTTCTTCTAAAAACCAGGAAATCTGACGATTAATTGAGAAAATCAGCATAATATGCCATAATAAGATTTTCATAATATCAATTTAATCAATTTCGCCATTACTTTGAAACTAATTTAACTGGAAAATTTAAATTTTCACACAATATTAACATTAGTGTAATAAAGACAGGAAAAATTTTTCAAAAAAGTCTGACTACTTTATTGACATATCTTTCTTTTCCAACAAAATATCTATTTGAGACTGGATTTTCATCATATAATGTATCAGCGAAGAAAAAATACTGCAACAAATTGAATACCAAAGGATAAATGCCCATTCAACTCTCTTTAAAACCAAACTAAAATACTGGTCAATGACAAACAAAAATCAGTATCATTGTACAAATTAAGAATTATAAATTATTAAATCATATTCATATTATGATTTTTATTTGTTAATTTTAATAGAAAATAATATTGCATATATTATTTATGTTATTTTATAATGAAAAATAATATTTTGTTTTTACTATCATTTCTAGGTTTTGGTGATCTACAAATATTTTTTGGCAAACATAAAAGCTTTGTGACTGTTGTTTAATATTACTATTGACCTTATACTAAAAATGTTTATATACAGTTTGTAGAAGGAGCAGTCTACAAACTATTATTTAAAATTAAATTAATTTCAATGCATAAGTATTTTTTCATATTGAGTAATTATTAATAATTATATTTTTTATCTTGTATAAATTTAAAGATTCTGCAGTTGTTTTGCAATAATTTAGAATTCCAAAATCATTTAACCAGTTCTATTACATAGTACTTTTAATTTAATTTTATCGTCTCTTTAAAATGGAAAAAAATCTTATAGTAGTGCATAATATAATAATAACTATGTGTAACTGCCCCCGGGAAAAAGTCTGCACCAATGCTTTCATTAAGATAACATAAATAATGATAAATTTCATATGCAGATTTATAATACATTTTTCCAGTTTCCTTTAAAAAAATTTAAGTTATGAATTTTTAATACTTCAAAACTATGATTACAAAATTCAAAATTACACACATTTTTTGAATTAATAATAGAAATTTTTTCATTCGTACCATGGTAGTATAATCAAAAAAACAAAAAGTAGTAATATATAATAGAAGACACATGAATTAAATATGTGATGTTTACAATATATAAGATTTTATACTTAGTATATTATTTATGTCTAGTTAACAATTAACAGTTATGATAATAATTGTAATACAGAATTTAACGTTTGTTGTAATATTAGAAATTTGTAGTTGAAGGTGGTGGAGTTGCAGATGAGTGACTGCTGTCTATTCAGTGGTGTACCTAAATCTTACTTATGAGAGGAGCAAAATCTACTTTCAAAGTATAAAATTCCTTAAAAAAGTAATGCTTTGTCTAAATTAATTTTATTTATAGATACCTAATAACTGATACAGCACCCGAGTCCTGCATCTTTATTATAAGTAGGTTGCATGGTATTATCTGCAGCCTTACTTTAAGATTTAAAAACAGTTTTTTATTACAAATTAAAATAGGTTCCTACCATATAAATGTTAAAAATTATTATTTGTAATATGTGTTTCCTGATTCTGAGAAAGATGAATGTGATGGTCTAAAATAAAAAAGATTTTATTTTATAATCAGAAGGTAATCATAGTATACGTTATGTTAACCTATCGAGATATCAAGAAAATTGATCTTCAACGGGTCATAATTTTTCAACTATCTGATTTCATTTCTACCTGATCAGAAAACAGCTGAAAATTTGAATTATTTCCATAAAACATAATTAATATATGAAATATCTATAGCCGAGGTAAATAACAACATACATATATTAATGTTGCCATTATAATAATTGTACATTAAAAAAGTTTCAAAATAAATAGGTATAAAAACAAATAACAATGCACACATTATTATATCAATGTATATTATATAATAAACGCATTATATGGCCCACGGAGGGGGCAAATGTCTCTATCACCACTCTTACAGATACACCACTGTGTCTATTTCAATTACTAGTCCTTGTTTTGAATGGAAACATAAGAACAGTCAGTTGAGATTGGAATTGATCTTGTGGACCAAATTTACTATAATGGCTGACTGTATAGAAAACTCGACTCGACTTCTAAAGTAAAATTTGTAAACTACTATGGACATGTTAAATTTTTACACCGAGCAGTACTTACAGCTGGTCAAAAAAGATCGAGTAAAATTTATGGTTCAGGATTATATTGATCTCGTTGTATGGTTATTTTGAGATATTGGACTATAAATGTACTAAACATATTAACTCAAGGTCATCATAAAATCAAAGTTTATTTACATGTTGGACACAACCAAATTGGCTCAAAACATATCAAATGATCACATCTTTAGATTTTGTGGGAATTTTTATTTTAATTTTTCCCAAAGAACAAACTTTAAAAAACCGATATCATGTACAGGCTAAATCAGGATTAAACTGATTAGCCATTTTCTTGATGACATAATCCCTTATTTTGTCAGACCATCTTGCTTTTCTTTTTCATGAAGTTTTTGCAACAATGTGGATGAATCAATTCTTTAACAAGGTACACTGCACAATATAAGAGCAACACAATTTGTGCAACCTGAAATGATATACGAATAAAAAAATTTAACAAAGTTAATATATTATAAACACATAATTAGTTGGTTTAAATGTTATTTGCTGTATGTGACACTATTTATATAGTGTTGTATTTGATGCTCTACAGATCATTTAATAGTTTCTATTCAATGATGACAACAAAGTTTGCGCTGTAAAAACAATAATTGAGAGTGATAATAAAAAATGTGTTATATGCGTGGAAATTCTATGAAGGTTCCATATACGAGTAGAGAAGCTATGAATGCATTCAGAGACATAATATTGACATGTATGTTGCATTGTTGTTTACATAATATTTATAATAATGTAAATAGTTAACAGCGGAAATAATAAAATAATATAGTTTTAAAAATAAAAACAAAATATAAAAACTTTGTTTAGGGGGTTTTTGATATTGGCAAATAGTTTTTTAACACACAATATCATAAAATATATAATAATAATGTAAAATACCTCTTGAAGTGTTTTTATAGAACATCTTTCTTGGCTCGATTACCCATCTCGTGAACTATATTATACAGTGTTTGTAAATCAATGGTCGGTAAACTTCTGATCATAGCTCTTTATCCATCTTGACGGTGTAACAACTCATTTTGCCTAGGATAACAAACAACAAAAATTAGGAAAATTTTGACACCATAAATGTTTATGTTTACTATGTAATAGGGACAACTATTATTATTAGACTATTTAACATTTAGTCTTAAATAGACAAGTATAAATAAATAAATTTATACATTTTTTATTTTATATTTTTATTAATTTTAACACAATTTATATTTGCATTTAGCTAATATTATTATTACGGAAATTATTCTCAATTAGTGGCGGGTTTTGATGTTTAGATCAGACTATCCGAGGAGGAAGTATTTTAAACCTCTCTTTGGGAGCAGAGAATTATTCCCAAAACCAAAATAATTAAAAAAATTTCTATAATTAACATACAAGTTACATATAAAAAAAAATTCTAGGGAGGGACATCACTTCTATAGCCCCCCATGAAATTAATAGGAAACTATCCTTAAGCTAGGTTGACTTTCTATTTTAATACATCTTTTAGGTTTGCGATGGTAAGTTACAATTTTTTATAGGTTTCTATTACAAAACCCTTAATTTTATGACAAATTATTATTGTGTAAGAATTAATTAAAAGTATTTTTTCAGCAATTGATGATATATCACTATATTATCATTATGGGTTAAAAATAAAAAAAAAATGAACTAGTTTAATAATCCATTTTTAATAAAAATATAAAACGTAAACAATCTATATAAGAAAGTATGAAAAACATTAAAATTACCACACATAAGTATAACAAATGAATATTTTTTTAATCCAAGAAAGTTTTACCAACACATCTTTTTTTACAAGAAAATATTTTTCTGAAACTAGATTTTTATCATATGTATCAAAAATACAGCAAATTGAATACTGAAGGAAACATGCGCATTCAACTCTCTTCACTAAATCTGAACTTTAAAATACTGGTCAATGAAAAACGAAAATCAGTATCATTGTTCGAATTAAAAATTATAAATTATTAAATAATATCACATTATGGTTTTTTATTGTTAATTACAACTGTTGTCTTAAATTTCTATAGATTCTATACTAAAAATATTTATACACAGTTTGAAGATGTGATGGGGGCAGTCTCCCTTCGACAAGAAATTTTTAATGATCAATTATTCAGTTTAATATAATCTGGTAATACTAATAATATACAACAATCAGCTCAATATTGTATCCATGCTCAGACTTCTTATATATATGTGTCAAAATTTAAGCACAATTTATCTAAAACATTGTTTATAACCTGTCTGTTAAGTACATTTCAATAGCTTGCCATTCAATAATATATCAAAAATATTTTTAATTTTTCAAGTGCTTTACGCCTTAATTCTTTTTGAGTCTATAAACTATTCATTTAATTACAATGTATATATTTTAATGGCCAAAATATAATATATTATATATATATATAAAATAATTATTAAATAACATAGTTTAAGTTAATAATATAAAGATTAATAATGGTCGTCATTTTCAACACATTTACCAGGAGTATCTGACCCGAAGAGCAAAGAATATGCATGGTGAGAAATATGTCAGGATTTCTTGTCTATACATTACTTATCTTTGCTTTACTTTACTATTCTTTATCTAATAAAAAAAAAAAACGAAAAAAAATAAGTGAGGAAAAATGTCAAAAATTTTTTCTTCACATTTTCAAAATTTTCTTGCATCAAAATACTTTTTATTTTATTGTCTTTATATATTTAAATTTTCATAAAGTTTGGAAGTTTGGATTAAATGATAGTTTCTAAGTCTTTTTTCTCAAATTTTGATTAGTTTAAAAAAAAAAAAAAAATGAAGAATTGAGGAATTCATAAAATGACTTCTCTGAAGAACTAACTAGAGGCAAATCTGATTTCAAAAAGTTGCTGGTCAAGAATTTGGACAAGTATTTTCATACAAAAAGGGTTTATAGAAAAAAAACCATCATTGTAAAATCTCTAGCTTCTTCACTTCGTTCAGAATCTTAAGTTAAGATGTATGAGCAAAAGTAACCTTTTTAACTCTTTTCTAAAGATGGTATATAGGATTCACCCCTCCTCCCACATTGAAAATAACAAACTGACAATCTGTAGAATAGGAAAGATCATTAGGAAAAATCCAAAAAAATCAATTTCCCTTTTTCATAATAAAGAAAATTAATTTTATTAGCTCAAAAAAAAAATATTTATTATAAAGTACCAATTTAATACTACAGAATGAAATGCATAAAAATGAAACAAAAAAAAAATTAGTTTGTAAATTTTATGGGTAATCAATATTATTAGGTACCTACTACCTATGTATTATATTTTTCTATAAAATACAAATATTAGATATTATTAAAAGTATTCTATCATTACAAATATATATATATTCAACTTGTTTAGGTTGATAAAAAGAAGTTTAATTTATTTATTATAACACTGTAAATTAGGATGGCATTTTGAATTACAATTTATTCTATTTTTTAAACACTTACATCAGTTATTTTGACATTTTGTTGTACATGAAATAACATTTGCGTTATCTGTCGTCAATCAAAAATATACTTCATTAAACTTATCAATATTACAGATTACTAATGAATTTATATTAGGTGGAGGTACATTGTCAAATATCAATACTGAAAACATGGATTTAATACATATATTTTACACTTGGTGTATTTTTTTTTTTTAATTACTCAATATGGATAACATTTCATGAAACTAATTTCATTGTAATAGTATACACATTTATAGTACATTTATTAATACATAATAATAACAAATAATAATATAAAATAAATTCTATGTTAGAAAGTATTGGGAAACCTGTGTACCAAGCGTAAACCAGCGTCGTCGGTTATATTGGAAAAAAAATTACTACATTTTATCTTAACTCTATTCGTACGAAAACGATAATTATTATTGATTATTGTATTCATTTATCATGAACGCATCAATGATTTTGTTAGGACGTATCTACCACGGATTAAGATAGTGTTACTATCCTATTCCGTGGTACCTTTTATACTCTATTATCTGATATAGAATTTTCAAAATTTCCTAAATAATATAATTATGTAGTTATTATTATAGGTAGATAATAACAAAATAGTATATAATTTGATAACATTTAATTAGGAAAGTAATGACAGATTCTGATACTTCAATAATACAAAATAATATGTTTAATGTAATATTTTAGAGTGTATATTAAAAAAAATGACATGTTATATTATTATTAACTAATTTTATAGTGAATATTACAATTATTTATTGATTTAATGAAAAAAATATCATGTTATGTTGTATAAATATATATTATTCAAATAATAATAATGTCATAAGTATTGAATGGTGACAATTATTAATATTATTTATTACAATATACTTAAATTTAATTACTAGGTATTGAATATGTTATGTATTATTTATTATTACAAGTTAAAGAATTATGACAGCGACTGTTACATTTAATTAAAGCTTTGTAACAAGTATAACGTCTACTTTGGCATTACCCTTTACAAATACAACTTAAATAACCTTGCCCACCTGATATACAAGAAACAGTTTCACGTAAACTTAATTTTTTTTCATAATTTACCTCATCAGTTTTAAAAAAATTAGCTGTCGCAGGTTTTATGTTTGCTGAACTGTACCATCCTTTTATAATGCCATGTTTAGTTCTAAGTTGGTATAACTTGTGTTCGTTTTGACTCAAAACAACTGCGATAATGTTAGCTGAATCTGATGGTCCACGATCTACTTTGGACACAGGTATCAAGACACAATCACCAATACCAAAATCTGGAACTTTCAACTTGCTGGCCTGAAAAACAAAAAGTTGGAAAATTTAAATAAATAATATAATTTAAAAATAAATTCAAATGCACCTTTAACATTTTTGCTGCGGCTTTTTCTTGTCCCTGATGCCCAAGATGACGTTGTTTGTTTATTTTTTCACTGGTTTCACATAGATCACAAATTATAGCTCCGACAAAATTGACTTTAGTTAACATTTCTACATTACAAATGCTACAGTGTGAAGGGATTTCTTGACCATCAAGTTCAGGCTCAATATTTTTAAAAATATCTTCTAGGTGTTCTTCAGTAGTCAGATTTTTTAATATTTCTGTTGGAAGATTGGATGAAGACAACCCAGTTTTTGGATCACTTCCAAATAGAGCTTTATATGGCGATCGTCCAATTATTCGGTGAAAAGAGTAATTTTTTTGAAATTGTATAAATTGTAATCCAACTGACCATTTTTTTGTTTTGTTGTCCTTCATCTAAGCCCGAATCATATTTTCGATGTCTTGATTACTTTGCTCGATGCGATTGGGGATGACGTGATCTACCGTGGACAATTATACATGCAGACCAAAAATCCTTTAATTCGTTAATGACAGTATTCACAAACTCTCGACCATTATCACTTTGAAGTATTTTAGGGGCTCCAAATGTAAGAAAGATGTCAAGTAATGAAGAAGCCACTTCCACAGCCCGCTTACTTTCAAGTGGACGCAATAGTAAAAATTTTGTATTATGATCTTGATAGTTCAGAATCCATTTATATTTACCATCAGGCGTTGACTGAAAGTCAACTAAATCGACTTGGCCTCTTGCATTAAAATCTGAGGTGATTATAGGTCTAATGACTAATTTACGATTAGCTCCTTGTTTTGAATTACATATTGCACTTACTGCTAAAAATTTCTCAATTGCTGGTCTTGGAATTTTGTATTTACTGCCCATTGACATGCGTAATTTAACATTGCCACCATGTCCTGTTTTAATATGAAAATCCTTAATTTGTTCGTACAATTCTTCGTATGGTACAACATACCTATTTTAAAAATTCAAAATCAATTATTATAATGTACACAGTATGTCCCAGAAGTCCCGTGCCACCTTTAATAACCTGGCGGTATATCAATACTTTTGAGACTTTTAGAGATAAATCTTTACAAAAAATACAATTTAATGATATTAATTAAAAAAAAAAATTCAGAATTTCAAAAAAATTATTTTTTAACATTCCAAAATAACAATTTTAATAAAAGCTTTTAAAAGAAAAAAAATCGAAATTGAATGAAAATCGACCAAGTTAGAGCAAGTTAAGTTTTAAAAAAAGCTAAAAGTTCCAAATTGTTTTTTTAATTTAGAATTATTTTTTTGAAAATTTTCCAAATTAGAGTAGTATTTTTGAAATTAATGTCATTTAATTGTAATTTTTATATGGATTAATCTCTAAAAACCCACATTCAAAAATATTGATATGCCGCTGAGTTATTAAGGATGGCACAGGACTTCTGGGACATACTATATATCAAGCAAAAAAATAAATATATATGTAGTACCTTATTTCTTCATCTTCATTTGTGTTCTTGTAAATTAAAAATGTTTGATTTGAAATGCATAGCACATCATACTTTTTTAGTAGGTAATAATCTCGTCTTTCTTTTTTGCCACTTTAAAACAGTAAACATATTTATTTAATAAAATAATAAATAAAAATACTTGAAATTACTTACATTTTTACTTTCGCTGCCAGTATGTCATCAATTATTTTTTTAACTTCGGTTTTATTGGGTGGTTTTTTCCCTGGTTTATCTTTGTAATACGTACTTAAATTTTCGTAATAAACTTTAAATGGGTCCATATTACATAAAAAAAAATATGTATATACTTATTACAAAAGTTTGACCCGTAGACGCACACTTTCAATTCGTCGTATAGACGCACACTGATTGAAGTGATTGAACTAATAACATTATACAGACAATTTAATATCGGCGTAGGGTACGTTATACACAATTAGAGTTAAATTAAGATAGAATTTAATTTTTTTTTTCTTTTGATAAAATACAATATGATAAAATATATAATATAATAAAACGATATAAATAATAACGTGTCGTATTTTAGTGATAAATTCAGCATGTAAAGGTACTAAAATCATTGATGCATTAATGATAAAAGAATACGATAATCAATAATAATTATTGTTTTCATACACGGATAGAGTTAAGATAAAATTTAGTACTTTTATTTCCAATATATCCGACGACGCTGATTTACGCTTGGTACACAGGTTTCCCAATACTTTCTAACATAAAATTTATTTTATATTATTATTTGTTATTATTATGTATTAATAAATGTATAAATGTGTATATTATTGCAATGAAATTAATTTCATGAAAAGTTATCCATATTGAGTAATTTAAAAAAAAAATGCACTAAGTGTAAAATAAAGATTTCCATTTCGTGAAATGGATAAAATTTGTGTCCATTACATGAACCTAAAAAGACCATACACAATATGATCGAAGTTCATGAAATGGATATCCACTTCGTGAAAAGTCCAATTACACTATGTGGATGCGACATATATATACATTAATAACATTACGGTTCAATAAAATGCAATGATCCTGTTTGGCTAACATATTAATTTTATATATTTATATACACAAATATTTAGGTACATTGTTTAATTTTGTGATTTATAAACCATTTTAGGAATGATAGAATAAAAATTCAAAATTAATGTTAGCCAAACAGGATTAGGTACTGCATTTTATTAAACCGTGATACTATTAAAAATGAATATATTTACCAACTACAAATAAGAATTCACCTTCTTCGACCTACTTCAACTGAAACAACTGATTTTTTGCCTTAACACTTCACATTCAAATTAATAAAAAAGTTTGTCAGTTCTTATGGCTTGACCAGTTGGACAAAGTTAATTCTATTCATTAAGAAATAATGATTAATTATTTGAATGTTGTGGTATTCGAGGAGTAGGTACTGTTTGAATTATTTAAATATTATTTTTTTAGAACTCAAGTAGTTATAATAGATAACTAGGTACCTAATGTTTTTAGTAAAGAATAAAAACATATTTTGGCAAAATTTAAATTTATCTAGTTAAAAAATTATTTATCTGTTTTTTTTCTTTGTAATAACTATCTACCTATGCTTAATTTCAATATTACATTGATAGTATAGAATTTATATTTTTATAATGTCATATTACATATTTGATGAGAGATACAATGATTGAAAAATAACATTAGTATAGTTTACCTATATTGTACCTATGTTATGTGTGTAGATTTGTACTTTATTTCCTGTTTTGTTTTTGAACTCCTATTCACACCACAGCCATTAGCTTTAATGATTAAATCAACTTTGTAATTTTAAATGTAAATTTAAAATTGTATAAAATTGTTGTTGTTAGTGAATATATAAATAATAAAAAAAGAGATTGCAAATCTAATAGAAATGCTAATCTAACCATTGTACTCACATTCTGAAATCAAATCCTATTGTTTCAAAAACAATCAATGTTAATCGGATTCCTGATGCAAAACTTGTTTTATGGCAGTATTTTTTATAAAAAATCGAGTTAATCCACATTATTACAAGAACTTCACGAAAAAAGTAAAAAGTTCAGACGAAACAAAGAATTGTATCATCAATAAAATGGCTGATGAGTTTGATCCCGATTTAACAACTACATCATAATATCGAGTTTCTTTAGTTTGTTCTTTAAGTAAAATTAGAACGATAATTCCGGTAATATCAAATAAGTGTAAACATATGCAATATTTTGAGGCAAGTATGTTTATTATAATGAATGAAAAAAAACAACATGGTTGTGCCTGACATATAAAAAAATTAATCTAACAAGTAACGGTAACTTGTGGGACTGCAAAAATTGCTATGTGCACATAATAAATTATTTTATCAAATTACATTAAGAAAGTATATAAATTACATAGAACCACTGTCTTAGATCTTCTAAGACCATGCATAAGACCCATAGAATAATTACGATAGGACCATCATAGATAATAAATACAGCTCGCCGTTATCAATCTGAAATAGCAATACTTGCGCTTCTGACTGGTTGTATTCATTACTATCGATTTTTCTTTAACATCGATAATCGATTTTTTTAATATCGATAACCGTTTAATCTATAACATCGATAATTGTATTTATCAATGATAAGTACCAAATAATTTTGAAATCATAATATTTTTTCATGTTGAGTAATTATTAATAATTATATTTTTTATCTTGTATAAATTTAAAGATTCTGCAGTTGTTTTGCAATAATTTAGAATTCCAAAATCATTTAACCAGTTCTATTACATAGTACTTTTAATTTAATT
>JAIPRM010004226.1:0-23561 GCA_025469315.1 Stegophylla sp. TES_Ste_2020 | reverse complement strand
TTTTCTCAGATAATAGTAAAAAAAAAAAAAAAAAAACATAATAATAATAAAGTAAAGGAAGAAAAGTAAAGCAAAGTAAAGTAAAGTATAGACAAGTAAGCCGGACATATTTCGCACTACGGATATTTTTCGCTCTTCGGTTCTGATACTCTTGAAGGGTGTGTATAATTTTAAAGAAACGATAAATCATTTCTTCAATAAGACGATTCTGAACGAAAGAAGTTAATAATACAAAGAACAATAATAGTCGTCATTTTCAACACACTCACCGAGAGTATCTGACCCGAAGAGCGAAAAATATCCACAGTGCGATATTTGTCCGGCTTTCTTATCTATACTTTACTTTACTTTACTTAACATTTTTTCCTAATAAATAAAAAAAAAAAAAAAAAAACTAAATGAAAAAAATAGTGTTAGAAAAATATCCAAATTTTTTTTCACATTTTCAAATTTTTCTTGCGTCAAAGCGTTTCTCATATTATTGTCTATCTATGTTTAAATTTTCATAAAGTTTGGATCAAAAAATTATAGTTTTGGAGTCATTTTGTCAAATTTTGGGGTAGTTTAAGAAAAAATGAAGAATTTATAAATTCAAAAAATGTCATCTTTAAAGTATCAACTAAAGCAAATCTGGTTTCAAAAAGTTACTGATCGATCGTAACTTTTGGTCAAGTATATGCGAAAAAGTGTTTTCAGAAAAAAAATAAACATCACTTCTTTCAGAATCTAAAATGTAAAACTGGCCGAGTAAAAAATTATTTCATTTTGTTATCGTAACAAACTTTATAATTTTTAAGTAAAATTGTCTTGAATAAACTGAAGTTCCTCTCGAGAATAGCTTATCGTTTTTTTTTTTTTTTTTTTTAATTCAATACGCCCGCGAGATTATCTCAATAGAGGAGTGTAGAATACCCACACGGTGCGAACTACGTCCTTTTTGATATAATAATAAATGAGTTGTTTTCTAATAAACGTAACATTATTTCTTCTCCTAGAACAAATTCCTAATTTGCCGGTGTGGCAAGGCGGCGGCGGGATAATAACCGAAAATTTTTGTTTTTGCGATTCCAATTCCGTCGTATTGCATTCGTTGTCGAATTTTCTCTCACGCTTTTTTTCACGCACGTGAAACATGTGACTCACGCAATGATCGACAAGAGGCGGAAAAAAAAAAATCAAGTAGACATTATTTATAGACGTTCGTGTTTTGTGCGCAGTTCGCTGTCGAAAACAAAATATTTTATAGAAACTGGCGCTAAAACCGTTTTCTACAAATATTTGATCGTCTACGCTTCGCGCGATAATCGTACGATTTATAACCGTATAATTATCGCAATAACAACCGGAGTCGAGTGAGTAAACTATATAAAAATTAAAATAATTATTATAATCGAAGCCAGATAACGCGTATCTTGTGTCTATACGATTTTCAAAAGTAAACGCCATTAAAAACGGAGTGGTGAACAAACATAAAAAAAAAAAAAAAAAAACCGGACATGCTTCGCACGATGGGTGTTGTTCGCACGACGGGTGGAATTCTCTTGACGTGTGTATATTGAATTTTAAAGAAACGATAAATCATTTTTTTTTAATAAAACGATTCTGAACGAAGGAAGTTAATAATATAAAAAATAAACGAGAAAAAAATTACAACTTTCTATCTGTGTTTAAATTTTCATAAAATGTGGATCAAAAAATGATGGTTTTCGAGTTGTACTCGTCAAATTTTTTCAAAAAATTGAAGAATCGAAAAAATTCAAATAATGACCACTCTAAAGTGCCGACAAGAAGCAAATTCGGTTTGAAAAAGTTAGAAATTTAAACTTTTGGACAAGTATACAAGTATACAAAAAAGTTTTTACAGAAAAAAATAAATTAACATCATTGTAAAGACACTAGCTTCTTCACTTCGTTCAGAATCTAAATAAACAAAAAAAAAAAAGAAAAAGTTTTCAAAGTTACTCCGTTCAACTGTATTCGTATAATATTGAGCTGTAATTGAAACCGCGCGATCGTTCGCTGTATATAATGTCATTTATCATTATTGCGATTCAGGTTTTAGCGGTTTCGGATGTGTTAACGTAATAAATAATATATATTGAATTTTTATCACACGTGTAATGATGTACCTACTCGTTACGCGACGGACGAACCGAAGGTCGAAATCGTTGTTGATGCGCACACGCGGAGCGTTTCACGTTTTTTCGCGATGTCAAGGTAGATTCCAATCGGGTTTTCGGGCTACTGCGGAGTTTTGTGGAATTTTCGCGCGTTTAGGTTTCTATATTATTACATTATTATGTACAATATTATTACACTTATACATCCGAAAGCGTTCGTTAATATTGTTTTATTTCTTCGCACACCCTTTTTTATTTGGCGTTCGCACCCGCGCGAGGGTCGAAAAATGTTTGAAAACATTTATATTGTAATGTCATTGATGGATTGTTTATTTTTTTTTTTTTTGTTTATTTCAATAACACAATAATTAGGAATAATTGTTAAATATTAATAACAATAGTTGCATATAAATGCAATGAAATTATCTCCAGAAACGCCAGCAAAAAAAAAAAAAAAAAAATCATAATAATAAATAAATCAATGAGTAAAAATTTGAAAATCGTATGAAAAATTCAAAAAATGTATGATAAAAAATGACTTAAAATATATTTATTAGACAGTAAAATATTAAAAAAAGAAAGTATTACAAGTGTAGTTTTATGTTTTAGATTCTGAGTGGAGCAAAGGAGCTCTGAACCCTCTTAATTCGGGCCTGGAGTCAATACGTTTAGTTTGACTTCGATCGAAAAAACGGGACATTAACCTGAAAACGGGTTAATCCTGTTTTTTTTTTTTGAAACAAAAAGGTGTTTGTTCACCCTAATAATTAAGCAAGGAAAACATAATTCCGTATCACGTAATAGATCAAACATGTAGGGCTGCGAATTTTTAGGCAAATTAAATTTTTTAGACGATTAAAAACGTATCTTTTTTATTACAAAATCTGAGACGCGCGACGACAGATTTGTACTTGGGGATATTTTAGTTTTCCATTTTTTGACGATTTTAATTTTTGGAGTCATTTTACCTTCTGAGTGGAGCTAAATTAATAATTATATAGTACTATGCCTTTAAACAAATATATAAATACTTTTTCTATAATAATATAATAAATCATATGTTTATGATTAAATGTGATTATTCGATTGTTAACGATTAACCGATGATTAATCGAATAATCGCTGAGTTCTAATAATAAACGCATCGATTTTCGCGCGCAGTATATACCATTATAATATTATGTGCAAACATCGAATTTCACCCTTTTGTTGACTTTGTTGCAGTCGTCTATTCCTGGGAATGACGCACACACACACACGATATTTCAGCGATGTTCGCTGTGAGAAATTCAAATACCCTTTTTTCCAGTCGTTTAAATTCTCAGCGAAACGAAAAATGTATCGGTTTTAAATAAAATGTATGTTTTTGTTTGTTTGAATTGTCTAACAAATTTGTTTATTTCACATAACGCCCTTGGGGAGCAGATAGTACTACAGTAGGTATATAAAAAAAAATCTTGTTCCAAAAGTCAGCTATTCGTTAAATTTTTCTCTTTAGTCGTCGCCGTTTTCCTATGATCTTCAAAGTTTTTCAGGTACGAGAAAAAATTTCCGTAAAATGGAAACTCAACATTTGCAAGAAATATCAAAAATTACAAAAAAAATGATAACCCTAATAGCACAAAGACCTTCCTAGGTAGGTCATAAGACTCACGGACCATGGATAAAAAGTACCTATTTGGTTCCGGGAGGGTCAAAGACTGTCTATAAAGTTGTCCTAATGTCCGTTTTCGGAATACTCGACAGGAAGTTTATAGGACCCAATTCGAAATCGCCTGTAATGGTCTGTCGTGCTACACACTAGGATCTGGAATTTAATTATATTTTATCTAATAACAGTTTTACTAAAACATTAATTGTATTATTAATCAGCCGATATAAATGTTTACAGATAATTAAAAACAATTAATTGTAATTTTTAATGATTGATTGTACACATATACTTTGTATTATACAGTTATAATATCCAGATGGATTAGAGTAAACTATAATAATAATATTATTATATTTTGTCATGACTATAAATTCTTTATAGCTTTTAAGAGAGGACTAAACTGGGTACGGCTTGGGATGATTAAAACGCTTCCCATTGGGGAAATTCCCAGTAGGTATCAATTGGGTACTATACGTATATGTGGTACCCGGGAGAAGGTCTGTGCTGTCAGGGAACAATAATAATAATAATAATAATAATAATAATTTCACAATCTTTGGATTCGGGACTTTGGGAAAATATATTTTTTTGCTGATTTTTAGGTAATCGACTGGACGCAAACGTAGCAGAACTTAAGCTGAAACGCGGAGACCGGAAGACGAATAATATAATAATAAATGTAAGTCCTGCGTAGCGTCGAAAGGGGGGGGGTGGAGGGGGTTAACGGTCGTTTCGTTCGCGTCAGGAGTTCAGGACCAATTTAAACGTTGAACGTACATGGGGGGAGGGGATCGGAATCGGTTTTCCGGGTGACACTTGCAAAGTGTAAAAAAATAATAAAATCGTTCACGTGGGAGCAACAAGGGGAGGGCCGCGACCCCCGGCCCACGCGGGTCATCGGAAGACGACACCTTTCCATCGGATTCGAGAGAATAAACAAAAAACACAAACACGCGCGTTGTAAACACGAACTTCGGGACGCCAATGACCTCATGCGCGGCGGCGGTGATCGTATTTTCCCCGACCCGTAGTAAGTCCGAAGGTTATTTTCGTTGACGGATGATGCGTTCGTTTGTCTTTCTCGTCGTCGGCGCTGCGCATTTATCAGGCGATCGGCGCGCTGGAGAAACGATAATGTTATGTTTATTGAAGAACGACTTTTTTCGCGAAAATAATTTTTTGAATAATTCACAACATTTTATACCAGAGGTGGCGCCAACGTGAATATGTTAACGGGCCGCACGGATTAATAAAATTATATCAAGATCCGAAAAAAAAAGTCTTTTGAATTTATTTTTAATGTATGTTATTGAAAACGGATGTGTCTGCAGTATCGAATGTCATTGCAACAGTTAAGGCAACTCATGGAATAGAACATTTAGAATTTGCAGAAACTAAAAAGTTTAAAAATAATCGTCACTCTGTTGTGGAACGTTGTAAAACGAATTTATCTCACATCAACACGATTTCTCGGATTTTCAAAATCCCTATTTTCTCAGTGTTTCAAAACAATAAGTTTAAGTGTGCGGTATTTGATTGCATTTTTTAAGATTTTTCATCTAGTTAAATTCACAGCCTTCGAACGTCATATAAAAAAAACAACATTAACTTACGTAATTTAATGAAAATATGTACTCACAGAGACTTTTTTTTTCATGAAAACAAGTAATTATCGCGCGAAATACCAAAAAAAAAAAAAAAATAAATAAAATAGTTCACGGTGAATTATTATTTTATTGTCATCGGCTTACGCGTTTTGAGAGCCGTTTTTTTTAAAAATAATCGTTTAGTATACGAATTAATTATTGCTACGATAGAAGAAAGATAATAATAAATTAATAAAAAAAAAAACACAATATTATTGAATTATGTAATCAAAACAAATTCGTTGCAATATTCCGAGTACTCGCGTTGGCATGTTTTTTTATTTTTATTTATTTATTTCATTATCAATGGCGCGTGTAAAAAGCAAAAACAAAGACAGTTCGAAGATACGAAACGCACGCGATGAGATGTAATAAAAAATTATTGTTAATTAATAAATAGGTTACTGCGATCTACGGGAAGTGAAGTTAAAAAAAAGGTCTCGCACGTGTGAATATTGATTACGATGGCCTATGGCGTTTAAATGTTTTTTTTTAGTGTTTTTATAATGATGTTTTTTTTCAATTTTTTTTCTTTTTCTTTTTTTTCTGTGTACAACATTTTGTATGGAAATACTTGTTCAAAAGTTTCGATTAATAACTTTTTGCAACCAGATTTGCTTCTAGATTGTACTTTAGAGAGGTAATTTTTTGAATTTTTGAATTCTTCAATTTTTTTTTTTTTGGAAAAAACTACCCAAAATTTGTCAAAAACGACTCGGAAACCATCATTTTTTGATCCGGATTTTATGAAAATTTAAACATCGATAGAAAATCATATAAAAAAGATTTTGGAACAAGAAAATTTTGAAAATGTGAAAAAAAAAATTTTTGAAATTTTTCTAACTTTTTTTTTCTCATTTATTTTTTATATTATTAACTTCCCTTCGTTCAGAATCGTTTTATTGAAGAAATAAAGAAGAAATCGTTTCTTTAAAATTCAATACACCCGTCAAGAGAATCCCACCCATTGGGCGAAGTATGTCCGGCTTTTTAACGCATAGTATGACCACGACACGTAAGGTGTTAATCATGTCAGCGTTTCCGGTTGAATAACATGTAGACACCTGTTGTACGTACGGCGGCGCCGCGATTCGTTTCAAGGTTTTTTTTTTGTCGGCGCGATATGGGTAAGTGTTTTTTTTTTTATAGGAATATTATAATACTCGGACGACGCGGAATTATAACAGACACTGACCACTGTCCGACGTGTTCAAATAGTATTCGATGAAACGCCGCCGTGTCAACGTTTCCGCCACCGCGATAATAAAACGCCATAACAGATCGGCGGCACCTATATATTTTATGCGCAACAAGTGTCTGCTTTTGTATAGAGTGAAATCGATTTTAGCCCGGTGTCGGCTAATCTTGGCGAAAAACATGTGATGGATCGTTTTGTTGAAAATCTTTCATTTTTTTTTTTTTTTTTTTTTCATATGGAATTTCTCGCCCGAAAGTGTCCAACAGCAACTTTTTGAATTATAAATTATAAATATTAGACGTTTTAAGAGATCATTTTTCGAAATTCCCAATAGTTTTTTTTTTTTTATTCGGATAAAACGATCCAATGGGGGAAATTTGTTGATGTGGAAAAATCGTCAGGAAAAAAAATTTCATTTTAAACATTTCTTTCGCCAAAAAATGTACAATGAAATCATATTTAATTGCGACTTGATGGTCGACTGGTGTAAAAAAAGTAATTACTTGAGTTACTATTTGTTGTCTGAAATATTATAAATACATTAAAAATATAAAACGTTCGGACATAATTCGCACGATGAATATATTTCGCTTTCTGGGTGAGATATTCTTGTGGAGAGGGGGTGTTTTGAATTAAAAAAAAAAAAAAAAAGAAAGTGATAAATCATATTTTCTTCTATGAAACAACGATTCCGAGTAGATTTCGTACACATTTTATGTTACCATATTAAGTACAACGGTTACTGTGGTTACAACGGTCCACAATAATTGTTAACATGTCCACAATAGTCCCCTAACTCTCAACACTATCCCCAATAGTCCCCCAACAATCAAAGCGAAAAGAGTGTCAAACCTTCGAAATAATGGGAATTTCGAAAAATTCTAAGTATTTTTAGAGCCGAATTCTGATTAAAAAAGTGATTGGTCATAGATTTTTGACGAGTATTTCGGATACGCAAAAGTGTTCAAAGAACGTAAAACAACAAATAAAGAAACATCATCGTAAAAATCATGAGTTTTTTCGTTCTGCTCAGAATCTAACGTTGAGGAACACTCAGTGATTACAGTAAATTTGAACTACTTGTATTCGAAATATTGCACGACCACCTCTGATCGAGGGTGGTAAAAACACCGCGGCACGCGTCCTCCGTAAAGTGTAAATGGTTATAGAAGTGTGGTAGTTATAGTAAACGGTTCGGCGCCACCGAATATTATAATATTATTACTATCGTTATTATATAGGCGTTATGGTCGCGTCTTATAACACAGTGATTCTCAAAATTCTTTTTAGGACCACGACCCAAATTCTTCTTCAAAAACCTATCGCGACCCCTATGGTTTTACATTTTTAGAATAAAAATGTAGTTCTTAAAAATCAAAATTAATTTAATACTTTATTAATTTATTAATTAATTGGTTTATATTATAATGAATACAATTTTACAAATGTATGCAAATGCGCCACTCCATCATTTTTACAGTGGAGTTTGGTTAAAAACGTAATTTTTTGAGAATTTATATAATTAAACAAATTGCTCGTGACCTGCCAAAAGTTGACTCGAGACCCACACTTTGGGAAACGCTGGGATAACACACATTCGCCGCCGTCGCGGAAAACGCATTGTAATCCTGATCCAATTTCAGTATTATTTTTTTGTCTTTTCGCGCCTCGTTCACACGAATTATGACATAATATAATATTATAATATCGTTATTGCACGTTTTAACGACGCGAACGTGATATAGAGCGAGGACGTCCGCAGGAATTCGTCAAAGGATAGGCAAACAATTTTTATTCATTGGTTTCACAAGGTATTTAGTTTGAGACATTTTTTTTTTTTTTTTTTTTGTGTTTTTTGATACCTAATGTAAAATCGTTTATGAATTGACTGGAGATCGTTAGAAAAATCTTAATCTTATAGTCGCAGCATTAATTTTGATTTATTGAAAGGTGTGTAATTTTATAGTGACAAATGCATTTTTCAAAACGCAACATAAACTATTAGGTATTTAATAGTTTTAGAGTGTTTTTATAAACTTTAATGTTTCTGTAAATTAAACAAGTAAAAACATTCTGAAATTAACTTATTTCTTAAATTACTTAGGGGGAAAAAAAAAAGATTACAGTAAAGTCAAGTAAAACAAAGCAAGGTATAAGACGAGAAAGCCGGACATATAATCGCACCACGGATATTCTTAGCTCCTCGAGTCAGATGCTCTTGAAGGGTGTGTATAATTTTGAAAAAACGATAAATCATTTCTTCAATAACAGACGATTTTGAACGAAAGAAGTTAATAATATAAAGAAAAACAATAGTCGTCATTTTCAACACACTCACCAAGAGTATCTGACCTGTAGAGCGAAAAATATCCGCGGTGCAAAGTTTGTCCTACTTTCTTGTCTAAACTTTACATTATCCTAGTGTAAGCGCACTCTACAATTAAATATAATATTTTTGATCGACATCTGTAACAGGTGTCACATATTATTGAAAGTGTAATAATAAACACTACCAGGAAATTATGTTTCTTTTGTTATTAGTTTCTTAGAGTTATGAAATATTTTAGTAGACATCAATACCATTCGAATCTAACCTAACCTATCTCTACGTACGATCTATATTGTTGACACTTTATAATCTAATTGTGTGGGGGCAGAAAAAAAAAGAAGCCTTGAAACCGCTTAGTGTAATACATAGAATTATAATATTAGAATTATGCTAAAATATTATTACCCATAAAAATTGTTATTGCACAGATGACTCGTTTAACGATAAGAAAACATCAACCGTTGAACAATTACAATAAAATATAGATGGAAAAAAAAACTGTTATTGAAATTAACAAAAATACAACAAATTTCAAAAAATCAAAATAATTTTAAAAAACTGGTCATACTTTGCACCATAGGTATTCTTCTCTTCATGATCGATATGCTTTCGGTAAGTGTATTGAGAAACGATAAATAATTTCTTCAACAAAACGATTCTGAGGAGAGCTTTGATTTATTCAAAAAAATTTATAAACTTATTATTTATTATATAAAAATTATAAACTTTATTATTATTACAAAAATTAATTTTACTCAGCCAGTTTTATATTCCATTATTAAATGACAAAAGGAAAAAACAATTTTGATGAAAAAAAAAGTGTTGTAAAATTTTTTCCATATATATAAAAAAAATGATGTTACACCAAAACATTGTTTATATTGTTGTTTCCTATTTTTTTAATTTTCATAAAGTTTGGATTAAAAATCGACAGTTTTCATCAAATCTTGGACAGTTTTTCCCAATTTTGTTAGAAAACTATTGTGAATTATTTGATAAACTTTTAGACACAAGTATTTCTAAAGAAAAATTATTTACAGAAAAAATAAAAATAAACATCACTGTAAAAACACTAGTTATTGCACTCCATTCAAAATCCAAAAGAAATATTGCCACCAATTAAAATGTATTACTTACTAAGCCGGGGAATGTACATTAACTCAAAACTTCTTTTTAAATAATAAAATCATGCAACATTTTTTATCTTTATACGTCTTCTAAAATTTTTTTTTTTTTTTAACTTATTTTTTTCTCATCAAAATTAATTTTTCCTGTTCTCAGTTAATAGTGTAAGTGGGATATAAAACTAGACGAGTAAAATATAACATATTTAATGAGTTTTAAGTAAAATCGTCTTGAATAAACGGAAGCTCAGCTCAGAATTGTTTCATTGAAGAAATCATTTATCGTTTGTTTTCCGTAAATTCAATACACCCACCAAAACCATCCCGTACAAGGAGCAAAGATCACACACACACACACACACACATGGTTATTTTTGAAACGGATTTTTGAAAACGGACCCTTCTCGTGACATAGACAAATGAAATCGTGTGTTATTATTATTAATAGCGGACCTCGGGTCAATGTTAGTTCGTCGATAATTTTAGTATAATTACAATTATATTATTGACTATATCGCGGCGGATTGAGCGCAAAAAACATAAAAACACACAGACGAAGTGTCCTCCAAAACAGAGTAATAATTAATTTAATTATCCGTCGTCGATAAGTGTTTTATTTTCGAAAAACATTATTATTTATATATAATTATATATAATATTATTTTCGTAGAAATGTTTTTCAGACCTACTCCCATTTAAGTACAACGCATGCATGACCTATAATCTATGTGTATTATTATAATTTCGTATTTTAATGATTTTGATTTTAATAAAATTTCAAATTCTGAATTCCAAAAAGAAAAATATTAAGTACCTACAAAAACATAACGTTTATTATAAAAAAAAAAAAAAAAAATGAAAAGTATATGTTCATTAATGAGTGTATTATTAAAAGGGCAAATCCCATTGGGGATTTAAGGAATTTTCGACATTTTTAAAGTTTTGTTTTATAAAAAATATATTATTGAGTACAATATAATATAATTAACCATCGCAAAATTGTATTTACTTTTGATACTTGCCCACCCAAGTATCAAAGTGACAAGGGCAAAATTAAGTACTAAGGGAGATGGCTTCAAGTAAAGCGAGGAAAAAAATGTATTTAATAAATTAGTTTTTGTTTTATAATAATAAATTGAAAACTTATCGCTAAACTTTGTATTGTTATGCATTATTATTTGTATTAATTTGGCAGTTTTTACTTTTATCATGCTACAAATTAATGCTCTTATAGACGTATAAAATATATAATAATTATTTTTAAGTTAAATTTGTAAATTAGTTAAGAAAATTTATTTTTTTTTCGAGTGAAGCGTGAGGCTTTTCAAAGAATTTTTTGTTAAAAGGGCCCATATGAAATTTCCGCCCCGGGGCCCAATGAGCACTTAATCCGTCCTCGATGATCACCCTATATTATGTTAACACACACAAAAAAAAAAAAGAAAAATTTTGGTTTTAAGAGCCAATTCAATTGGCCGCCAGTTTGATAACAGAGTAGACAAAGACGATATAATATATTTCGTTGTTGTCGTACACGACACACGTACTACTCTTTTCGGGTCATCCGAATTAATTATTATTATTATTATTATTATTATTCCGTCGTATGTAAATAATAATATATTCGTAAACATTATTACGGAGTAATAACACAATAAAATGATGATCGACTGTGTGTGTGTGTGTGTGTGTGACAAGTAGTAAAATAAACATCGGAGACGTAAACACGTTTTCATTGTTCGTTAAAACAATAATAATAATAATAATAATATTCGGATCGAACGTTCTAACCGCAATCGCCGATCGGATTTAACAGGAGCACAATAGGTGCTAAATATTCCTGTATTTCAATCAGGAGTCCTCAAAACGAATATAATATTAATAGCAATAATTTGTTTGTTGAGTTTTTTTTTTATACATTATAATAATAATAATAATATGTAAAAACAAAATTCACTGTATAAAAGGTAATTTATTTTAATCAATAATATAATAAAAAAAAAAAATAATTGGTATAAATTATAAGTCAATTAATATTTTGTTTAAATATGTCAAAATCTAAAATGATCAATTATATACATAATATGAATAGTAAATAAATGAAATGTCTAAATCATAGTTCAATTAAAAATCTGTATATTAAATGCATAGCCGGATTAGGGGGGAGGGTCTAGCCGGGGCTGGAGTCCAGGGGCCCACCTAAGTATCAATGTGACAAGGGCCCGTACAGTTTTAGGCTGAATCAAATTTTTCCGTGACTTTAAGTTAAACTTAGCGTAAATGAAGTACTAAGGGAGATGGCTTCAAGTAAAGCAAAAAAAAAAAAAAAAAATGTATTTAATAAAATAGTTTTTAGAATAATATATTATCTTTTTTTTGTTGTTGGCATGTTAATAATGAATGTTTGAGTTAGTTAGAAAAATGTATTTTTCGCATGAGGATTTTCATAGAATTTTTTGTCAAAAGGTCCCACATGAAATTTCCACTCCGGGGTCCAATGAGCACTTAATCCGGCCCACATTTAAATGTAACAAAAAATCACTATAATCCAATTACAAATCGATTGAATAGTAAATAAATACAACAATAAAGTTAAATTAATAATACGAATATACATAATCAAATAGACATCAGAAATACCAGTTAAAAATTAGGTTTATGCTTCTTCGTTCATATGTTTGATACGATTTTTACATATTCTAACCTTATTATTTTATGTTTTATGAAACAATTGTCAGAGATCAGGATACCACAGTGAACCTCTAAAATTTGAAAAATCAAAAATTAGGCTTTGTTTATAATATGCATAATATGATATAATAAGAGTAAACTTTTATTTATTGAACTTTCTGACTAATTAACTTAAAAATATTGATTTGATTTGATAAAACTATTTTATTTCGTGTATTTTAATGTTATCTATGTTTTACAAATATAAAAGCAAACAAACATAATATGGCCCAATTGACTGACGTATCTTTTATTAATATTGTTATATTTGTATAACGTCATATTTTATTTTTTTTAAGGAACTTATTATTTTAGAAAGTAGGCGCAACGCCACTAAATGAGAATAATGATACTAATTCTTCGGATAGACAATTAACTTTTAATAGCGCTAATTAATTTAAGTTTCTTCGGTGATCCTATTAATAATATTACGTAAAAATTATTACAAAAATCATACAGTGGAACCTCGATAAGTCGAAACTCAAGGGAAATGCAATTTTTTCGACTTATCGAGGTTTTCGACTTACTAAGGTTTTCGAGTTACCGAGGTTTTACAAAAAAAATTCGACCTAAAAAAGTTTTTAAAATGTTTTTAATTTTTTTAATTAAAGTTTTTAAAATCTCTATAGGTATGCAATAAATGTGTTTAATTATTATTAAATACAATGATTTTTAATGTCATTTTGTGTTATAATAAACACAATAAACGCGATTAGATAAAATTATTCGAACGTACAAGCCGATAAGATAAATGTTTATACAAATTATCCGTCATTATCCATCTACATTCAACTCAGAATATTCGAGTTACCTATAGTTTTTCTTTCGAGTAATCGAGGTTTTCGCAAGGGAAAAGAATTGTTTTCGACTTATCAAGGTTTTCGACTTATTGAGGTTCGACTTATCGAGGTTCCACTGTAGTTATATAACAACGGTTAAATCCGGTATCGGCCGAAACCGATGAAATCACAAAAGTTTAAAAGCATAAAATGGAAAAAAATAATTGTTCCATGCAGTAAAATATTTTTACATTTTTTGTGCGAAAATCTAATATAATATTTTTTTTTATTTTTCACGCCAAATGGTTCTCTGGCCAGAATTATTCGATTTCGAGTGAAGTTTTATCAATGCCAATTGAAATAACCAAATTCTCGAATAACTATATTTTGATATAACTTAATTTTTAAAATTCTTTGACAATCGTTTCAATCAAATCGAACGATTATTATAAGCTGGAAAATATTCGAATTAGCTATGCAGAAAAAAAATTACCTTTATTTACACTTAGAACATTTTGCATCCGTACTCTGTTAGTTCATAATATAATCATTTTACGTAATATTGTGAAACTAAAAACACGTTAACAATGTTTTCGTACACGAGACGTGTGTGCGAACGAAACCCAACGAACGTTCTCCTCATTCCGCGTTATCTACAAATCATAGTGCACAGCACACACTATGGTTTCCAAAATTTTGGATTTTGAACGAAGTGAAGAAGCTAGTGTTTTTACAATAATGTTAATTTTTTATTTATTTTTTTCCATTCTTTTTTTCTGTACACACATTTTTGTACTGATTTACTTGTCCAAAACTCTCAATCAGCACCTTTTTGAAACCCCGGATTCGCCTCTAGTTGGTACTTCAAAGAGGTCTTTTTTTGAATTTCTCAATTCTTATTATTTTTTTTTTTTTTGATAAACTACCCAAAATTTGACAAAAAAAAAAAAAAATTAAGAAACTATGATTTTCTGATTCAAAAATTTATGAAAATTCAAACTTAGGTAGACAATAATATGAAAAATGATTTATCGTTTCTTCAAAATTATGCACATCCACTAAGAGTATCCAGCCCGAAGAGCGAAGAAATATAAATAGTATGATCTATGTCCGGCTTACTTCCCTATACTTTACTTTTTCCCCACCAGAAAAAAAAAAAAACTGGACATATTTCACACCGTCGGTACTCTTTGCTCCTTGGGCGGGATGCTCTCGGTGGGTATATCAGTGGCATATTAAAGGACACTGGTTGAGGAGATATATCCCACCCCATGTCATTTTTCCTCTTTGTTTCTGTCCCTTATTAGATTTTCTATTCTTTAAAATACTCGTTTATCTTTATGGAATGACAACTGATCATACACCGAACTACAGAATCACATAATTATGCTCTATAATAGTTATTTTTCAAATCGTGTAATCTATTAAATTTTTATTACGGATTTTGTTAAAGACTTCCATCGGTTTCATAAAAATGTAACAATGTTAGGTAATAAGTGTTTCTTACAAAACTATCTACTAAAAAGTTGTTGTAATAATAATATTATTTAATCAAGAATATTACGAAAAAATTCTACTCATGCACGTACGCAGTACGTTTATTCTTATTTGAAAAGTGTCCAAATTATTATTCATTAGTCCAATTATGTCGGAATTGTTTTGGAGAAGATTAGACGAATAGACACTTTACAAAATAGATTAAAAATGACTAATAGTTAACTGATTGTGGATTAAATTTTTTGGCAATGTAAACTATTAACGAAAACTCTGAAAATAAATATTGACGATTTAATTGGTAAAATTGAAGAAAAAACAATATTATAATCAATTATGTAAACATATAAATTAATAATTAATGCTTTTTTACACACTTTTCATTTTGTTTTCTTTTTATATTTCCTTTTTATATCTCTCTCCTTGACAAATTTCTAAATACGCCACTGGAGTGTATGGAATTTTAAAGAAACGATAAATCATTTCTTAAATAAGTCGATTCTGAGTGAGACTTCCATTCATTCAATGTAGTTTCATTAAAAAAAGTATTATAAGGTTTTTCAACAAAAAAATTTACAATTTACTCAACAAGTTTTACATCGCACCCATTGACCGAGAACAGAAAAATCAATTTTCGATGTGAAAAAAAGTGTTAGGAGAAAAATTTTAAACTTTATTTTTTGACATTTTCAAAATTTTCACAAAGTCAGTATTAAAAAAAAAAAAAAAAAACATTTCGCGTTTCCATAAGATGTAGATTAGTAATATAAATGTTTCGAAGTAGTGAAAATTTGTAAATTTTTGACGAATAATTAAATCCAAAACGGATAACATTTATTGAATCGTTAATAACAGTCGAAATAAAACTGACAACAATGGCCTTGATACAATGTCCAATAATACATGTCGCTCTGAATCCCATCTCAATTATCGGAGAAATTATTAATCACGTTTTATCGCGCGAAATTCAACACGCCCACAGAGATTATACCACCCGAGGAGCGAAGAATACCCATGTCGTGAACTGATAATGTTTGACAGTTTTATAATTTCCCCCCCCCTTTTACAAGCTTAATCGTGGTCAACAGAGCCGTAACAAGCCATAATTTCACACGAGGCAAACATTAAAATTGCGTCCCCTCTTCACCGAACAAATCTAATCACATTTTTACATTATTTTCAAATTAATTAATATCAAACTCAACCAACTAACTTTTAAAGTTATATCAGTATAATATTTTACGTTATCATTAATATTTTTAATTTTTTTATTATTACCTCCATAAATATTTAAACCGACATAATATTAATATTACTTTTACTATTTTAATAATAATTGAATATACGTATTTACAGTGTAATAATTATTAATATTTTCACTAACCAAACAATTATTTTTAAATTTTAATACAACATTTTAAATAAAATTTATAAAATGAAATTTTTTGACTTTCGTAAGAACAAAACATTTTTTTCGCGATTTCCGTTTCTGTTGAGCGTATGCTCGTTCTAGAGTTCTGGATTATCTTTTTTTGGCTTATTATTGTAAACCTTGGATATATATTAATCATTTCAAGTTCGCTGAAATGTCTTTCACACGTTGCTACTGTTATTGGAATCTAAAGGAAAATCGTAATAAGAGCGATTTTGATACTCGGATAGGATTCTTGAAGCTTGTAATCATGAATCATTTGAAAAAAACCTAAAAACCAAATTAGGTTAGGTTATCCCGATATTTCCTCAATAACTTCCGTGAAATTTATATTTCTATCATATTTTATTCCTAAATTGGCATCTGATTTCCATGACTCGTTCGAATCTTGTTGCATAAATGAAATTATTATCTTGCATAATTATTTCAATAATTTCTCAAAGAGATTTTTTAAATTCGAAAAGCGATTTGATTGACAATAATTCGATGACAAAAGTGCAGAAAACAGATAGATAAATTCAAAATCGATTACCTACTCGTGACGTGACAGTTGATTTCGTATGCAGATTAAGTTTTGAATCGGAAATAATTCGATAATGACGAATTACCTATTATTGTTTATTTTACATACAAACACAAACAATACCGGATGTTGCAGATACATTTTTTTCTAAATTACTTTGTACCATATTCATATAATTTTATAATATTGTCTCTAATAATATTTTTGCGTCCCCAGTACTTGGACGCCCGAGTCGGTAGTCTCGCTCGCCTCACCCTAGTTATGGTCAACGTAATTATGATGCCATCATAATCGACGATACATTATGAAATTATTAACAAGGACCTGCGGTTTGTTATAATAACAATAATAATACATATATGATTTCATCCATATCCCACTAATAATTATTTGGCTTCGCGGCGTGGGATCTCGCGATACACGTACGTGTAACATTAAGGTCATAGGCAGTTACACTATATTATATCGTTGTTATGCAGTATCAATGTCAAATTATACAAAAAAAGCGATTATTTGACCACAATATCGCTAGTACTCATTGTGTTCCAAGCGGGGACGGAAAACGTTTTTGAGAAACGTAATTATTGAAAAAAAAAAAAAAAATGTAAATACTAAAACAAAACTGAAACGAAAAAATAAGTAAAACGATAGCAAGATTAATATTTTAAGGGAAAAAAAAAACCGGACATTCTTCGCCACTCGGGTCAGATACACATGATGGGCGTGTAGAATATTAAAGAAATAATAAATCATTTCGTCTTATTTACACGATTCTGAACGAAGGAAGTCAATAATATAAATAAAAATAATAGTCGTCATTTTCAACACACCCCCTCCAAGAGTATCTGACCCGAAGAACAAAGAATATCCGTGGTGCGAAGTATTTGTTTTCTGATGTATACTTTACTTTACTTTTTTTTTGTCTTATAAGTAAAGAAAAGGAAATAATAATTAATGAGAAAAAAAGTGTTACAGAAATTTTGAAAAATTTTTTTTAAATTTTCAAAATTTTCTTGCTTCCAAGTTTTTCTCATATCATTGTATTTGTATATTTATATTTTCATAAAGTTTAGATCAAAAAATTATGGTTTCTGAGTGTTTTTTTGTCAAATTTTGGGTAGTTTTTCAAAAAAAAAAAAAAAAAACAATAGAAGAATTGAGAAATTCAAAAAATGACCTCTTTAGAGTACCAACTAGATGCAAATCCGGTTTCGAAAAGTTGCTGATCGAGACTGTTGGACAAGTATTTCTATAAGAAAAAGTGTTCGTAGAAAAAAAGAAAAATCATCTTAATTGAACACTGAATGAACACAATAAGAGAAAGGAAAAATTCCAATTCAAGAAAGAAAAATATGCATTGGAAATATTCCTGAATATATATATATATATATATATTTTGTTTTCATGGGAATATTTCCAAGGAACATATATAATCAACTAGTTCCAACGGAGTTCGGCTGAAAATTACTTCGTCGGAGAAATAATTCTGTTTTACGTTTCTTCGATAAAATTTTACAACCCGCCCATCGATAGAGCGCCAAGTATGCAAGTATGTCCGGCATTTTCCCTCGTCGAAGCGTATTCAATGAACGCCGAAAATTCAGTTGCAGTTATATCGTAGGAGAATGTGCTTGGGGTCTTTGTCCCTCGCACGAGTCATTAATAATAGTGAATAAAACGCGTGTAGGTGTTAAAAATGTAAATAGTTTCTTCTCGTTGACAAAAAAAATTAGTTCGTTGGCGAGGGAAAAATTTGATAAAAACGAAAAAATTTGCCATAAATGAGATTTTCATTAATTCAGTTTCGCAATTATTTCGAAAATAGTAGCTGATTAGAAACTAGAAATGTTCACCCCCCTCCCCCATTAACAATAATTATTGTAAAATACAGATGAGAAAATTTTGGAAAGAATTCATCACTCATTGGAAAAACATAGAATTTTTCGGGAGATAAATTTCTACAATACTTATTTAAATAAATTATAAAACTATAATCAATGTTAATGGACATATGACAAGTATTCATTAATTAGAAATTTCATTTAGCAAAAAAACTAACTGCCTTTTTCACGAGTTTCTAATTAATTAGAAAAACGTAGCGTCGCATATTCAACAGTGTGAATATTTAAAGCGTGTTTCAAGTTCATTTCTGAATTAATAGAGGTTATACTAATTGTACAGTTAAAAAGATTTTTTTTTTTTTCAATGCTCATTGATAAAATTTCCATAAATATGGTTTAAGGGGGGTGTCCAGACACCAAAAACATCCCCCCTCCCTTGGTCTGCATACCATAGACCCTATGCACGTCTATGCAGGGCCGTGGAGAGAAATCAAGGGCCCCAGGGACAAACTAATCCGGGACCCCTCCTTATATCAAATATTAAACTTACCACTATAACATACACACAGCGTTGTCGTTTAAAATGTTTATAACAAAAAAGTTGATGTAAAGTATATATAATAAGGTAGGTTCAAAGAAAAAATCATATTATAACATGGAACAAAGTGATTATTATATTATTAATACAAAAATATAATAATCTTCATAGACTTTTCGCGTTGTCTATACTCTCAAAATATTAAACAACTAACTTTTTACTCTTCGAAAACAAAAATCGTTCATCAGATTGACTTTGTGAAGTTTGTTTGCAAAATGAATACCTATCTATGTTCAGTATTTAATTTTCAATATAATATGCGTCAATTTTTTAAAGTAAAATTTTTTTTTTTTTTTTAGTTTTTCAATCCGAAGATTGGTTTTTAACAAGTGTTTTACAATAAATGGCTTCTCCATTTTTCTCTATCATTCGCCATAATCTTAAGCTCCCTGTAGGAAGTGACCTAACCTGCATCCTTGCAGTAAAATTATGAATTTATAAATTAAAAATAATTTTTCTATTAAAGTAATGATTAAGTAAAATATAGGGCTTGGTTTTTTTTTTTTTTTTTCGGAAAGTCCTGGGCCCCCTCTTCGTGGTCTCGGGCCCCACGGCTACAGCCCCGGCTGCCCCGCCCTCTCGTCGGGCTTGCACCCATGGCTCACACGTTTTAGGTATTTCCGTTGTAAGCTTTTGGGGGAACGCGTGCGCGACAAGGCGGCGAAGGTGTCCGCCGAAAGTCAAACACTGACACGTGGGGGGCACTGACACGACGACTCGGGTGAAATAATTTACTGGAAAATACACGCGCCGTACGCCGTCGTACGTTCGATAATAATGATTATAGTTTTCGCGTAGGACGCGCGAACCCAATCGATTTCATACATAATAATAATAATAATAATAATAATATTAAGTACAATACCGGCGGCGGCGGCGGCGGCGGCGGCGAAGTGGCGTATTTGTTTATCACGACGATACGATCGTGTTAGTGTAAAAAACGACGTTTCCGGCGGAACCCACGACGTGATTTTATTTTTTTAACGAAAACTCCCCAACTCCCCACCCTACCACCCGGCCCGGGGAACTCCTCCTCGTCAGCCCCAGGTTCGCGGCCATTTTGTAATCAATCGTTATTATAAAAAATGATATTATGTTCCGCGTCCATCGCACAGAGGATTGCTCTTGAAACAGTCGCGTCGTCCGCCGCCGCCAGCGCAATGTCGTCATAATAAATATTATTAATACGTATTAACATAGTATTATAGTACAACAGCCGTGTTGTAGTGTCGTGAAAATTATTGCCGACCACCTGGTGCTGCGGCGACGACGGCGGCGGATTTAACGGTCAACACTGTAGCATTTCGTTCCCCCCCCCACATTATCATCATCATCATCATCGATATTAAATATTACAAAATAGGTCTCAAGCGAAAACACCCACACATAATATTGTCAGACCCAAAAACGCGGTAATATAATATATTATCCAACGTTCAGCCAGTCGGACTCTTTATTTAGATTCGAACAAAGTGAAGAAGCTAGTGTTTTTACAATGTTGTTTATCTTTTTTTTCTGTTTACAACTTTTCGTATGCAAATACTTGTCCAAAAGTTTCGATCAGTAACTTTTTGAAACCGGATTTGCCTCTAGATTGTACTTTAGAAAGGTCATTTTTTGAATTTCTCAATTCTTCAATTTTTTGGACAAAACTACCCAAAGTTTGACAAAAACGACTCGGAAACCATCATTTTTTGATCCAAACTAAATGAAAATTTAAACATAGATAGAAAATAATAAAAGAAAGATTTTGACGCAAGAAAATTTTGAAAAAAAATTTTGGACATTTTTCTAACATTTTTTTTTCTCATTTATTTGTTATATTATTAACTTCCTTTGTTCAGAATCGTTTTATTGTAGAAATTATTTAACGTTTCTTTAAAATTAAATACACCCGTCAAGAGAATTCCACCCGAAGAACACCCATCGTGTGAAGTATGTCCGGCTTTTTTTTTCTTACTGGTCGATTTAGGTTAGTCCAAACAAACGCGAGTTAAGTTTAAAGTTAAAAAAAGAAAGGCTCATGATTAATTTTAACTAGTTAATATTACAAGATTAATTTTTTTTTTTTGATTTTTTTAAGAAAATAAAGAATCTATGGCATAATAGAGTTACATGTTTAATTGAAAAATAATCGCGCCGTGGGTATTTTTTGTTCCTCGTGTGGGATGCTCTAGGTCGTTGTATCGAATTTTAAAGAAATGGTAATTCATTTCTGCAATATAACGATTCTGGGCGGAACTTGAAATCATAATTAATAATTGAAACTTTGATTTTATTTTTATTTTTTGGTCAATTAATTTATTTCACATAGAAACTATTTATAATTCAAATTAATTAATAAAGAATTTATTTTAATCAGCAGTAGTTTTTTTCTCTTTATATTATGTCACAATTTTTTAATTTTTTGTATATTTTTTTTTTAATTTTTCCTTTGTTATCATTCCATTTTTGTAAAGTTATGTAAAAACCGATTGGCGTTAATTCGTAAAATAAATAAATAGATATAGTCTGTGTGTTTTCATCTTATACAATTATGAATCATCGATATTATTTGCTGAAAATTTAACATAACCTCACTGACATAATGTATATTTCTAATAAATCTGAAAACATTTCGAAAATTGTAAGTCAACTTTCATTTTAACAGCGTATTATATATTATGTCAACTTATATTTACGTTTATGTTAAAATCAGCTGTGGCGATTTTCAATCACGAGAGTTATGGATTTCAAAACAAGACAAAATTAATTCATTTTCATGAATATTTATTAAACGTTCACAGATTATCAAATTATTATCTATTCCAAAAGTAATATCGCTTAAATCTTGAAAACGTCAACGATACCATAATAATATTGTCGACAAATTATTCCGGACAGGACGGTTAATGTCGAACATACTCAATATAAAATTGACAATAATTTCTATTCTCTATAATATCCACTCAGAATCGTTTTGTTATTCATCGTTTTTAATGAAATTCAACGAGTAACCCGAGGAGCGAAAATACCCATGGTGCAAAGTATATACCGATTTTTCAAAATTATTTATTTTTAATTTTTTTATTATTTTTATGGTGTGTTCAGTCGAATTTTTAGAACAATGATGCAAACAATTTTTGTGAATTTTAAGCCATAGTATATTAAGTCGACTATTTAATTTTGTTTCCTGTAAAAGTCAATTCGTTTTGCACGAGTCCTCTCTCGTGCGTGTGTATTTGTCGACTTATGGCTGAACTCTTTAAAATCGTCGCCACACCTGTTATACTAGGTATATAATAACAATAATAATATATTTTCTCGATTTTCGCCCCCGTCTAGTAGTCGGACGTCACTAGACGAATAAAAAACCCTCGGGGCAGTACACGTATTCGTTGGCAAGACATTAACCTCGACGAGATTTAGTTATAAACATAAATATAGTGGTATATTAAATGAAAGATTACTTCCGTCGGCGGCGGTAAATCTTCACTAGGGCGACCGCGTGCGAGCGCAATACTCGCGTGGCTTATACCGTTGATTCAGGGGTCGGCGAACTTTATTTTCATCGTCGTTTTCATTGTCCCCACACACGAATACCGTCTAAAACACAATATAACCATAATAAACCCTAAATTAGATTAAATAAAAGTGTATGATTAACATAAAAACATAAAAAAAAATGAAAAATTGTTCCTCTGCTTCACTCAGAATCGAAAATGAAAAAAAAGTCGGGCATACTTCGCACGACGGATGGGATTCTCTTGACGGGTGTATTGAATTTTAAAGAAACGATTAATCGTTTCCTCAATAAAACGAATCTGAACGAGGAAAGTTAATAAAAATATGAAAAATAAACGAGAAAAAAAAATGTTAGAAAAATGTCCAAAATTTTTTTCTTCACATTTTCAAAATTTTCTTGCACCAAAATCTTTCTAATATGATTTTCTATCTATGTTTAAATTTTTATAAAATTCGGATCAAAAAATTATGGTTTCCGAGTCGTTTTTGTCAAATTTTGGGTAGTTTTTTTCAAAAAAAAAAAATTGAAGAATTGAGAAATTCAAAAAATGACCTCTTTAAAGTACAATCTAGAGGCAAATCCGATTTC
>JAIPRM010004225.1:11133-23563 GCA_025469315.1 Stegophylla sp. TES_Ste_2020 | reverse complement strand
CGTTTTTCGTTAATTTTTCGACATATTTTCACCGCGCTTGGAAAAAGTATTGAGAAATTGGAAAAATGACCTATTTAAAGTACCATCTGGGTGTGATTCCGGTTCTATAGAGATATTGGTCGAAACTTTTGGTCCAGTATTTCTATACGAAAAAGTGTTCACAGAAAGAGAAAAAAAAAAAGAAAATAAAATAAACATAATTGTAAAATCATAAGCTTCTTCACTTCGTTCAGAATCTAAAATAAACATAAGCTTCGTTCAGAATCCAAATATTAATAAATTTATTTAATTGTGATAAAAATTTAATTGTAAATTAATATTTAAGTTTTATAAACCACATTATTCTTATCATATCGTCAGTTATTTATCATTTTTAAATAATTAATGAAACAACAAATTATTAAATTTAAAAATATGTAATTAAATTTAATTCATCAGAATATAAAAATGGGTAATTGAACAGCAAATCGAAGTCGAATAATCTAAATGTCCGCATAATTCAGATAATCCGTGGAATCCAGATTTCCCAAATCCGGATTTAACAAATCTGAATAATCCAGATTAAACAAATTCGGACACACCCATCACTACAAGAGGGCTCTAAGGTTGCGGCCCTCATAAGATTGATAAGTAAGGTCTTTGCCACCCATGAATTTTTATACTGTATACATATAGTTAACTGAATCTCCGCTCAAAATAATTTTATTGAAGTGCTTATTTCTCGTTTATTTAAATTCAACTAACTTTTCCAGAGTACTCTTCCTAAAAATTGAAGAATACTCATGATACGATATAAATGTATTATGTTCGGCTATTTTGATTGAATTTATTTTCGTCCGGCCATTTTCAACTAATCTGATATCATTTTATAATATAATTATTAATCATAGTTTGACAAATCACAAAATACATAAACAACATTATAACGCATATTTTTAAAAAGTCTTAATTAGGGAAAAGGGGAATAAATAACTAACAAGAATCAAGTATTTATAATAATATTATTCAAAAAAAATTTTTATAGCGTCATGACAAATATTAAGATACGTTATAAGATTATAACTTAAATATTGGTCCTGAATTTTGAGTGAACAAGAAAAGTGTATTCTAAATTTATTATTCATTTCATGTAACATATACTTAATTAATGGAACTTTTATCGATGTTAATATATATAATAATGGACAAATTGTATTACATTTTTAATTCATTTCATTATTTTTCTCAATACATATTATATTTTATACAATTAAAAACCAAAAAAGCCTTAGTAAGTAAAAAAACCCAAAAAAATTTTGATGTGACTTCAAACTGCAAAATCTTATTTTAGAAAAAATATTTAGATTCTGAGTCGAGTGAAAAAGCTTATGGTATTACTATGATGTTTATTTATTTATTTTCCTTCTGTAAACTCTTTTTCGTATAAAAATAGTAGAAATACTTATCCAAAAGTTTTTATCAGTAACTTTTTAGATCAGAAATCACACACAGATACTACAGATACAGGTACTTTAAAAAGATCAGTTGTCAATTTTTTCAAAGACGCGGAAAATGTGTCGAAAAATTGACGAAAAATGACAAAATATACTGTTACCAGAATTTTCATAAAATTGAAATTATTTTTTAATATAACTTAAAAAATAATGTAGCTACGAACTTGAAACTTTAACCAACTACTCAAATTGGTCACCAGAATACTTAAAAAAATTTAAAATCATTTGATCAATTCTGAGTTAAGCATATTGAAAATATCAGAAATTTCTCGGTTTTTGTAAGTTTTTATATAACATTATTTTTAACAAATTTAATTTTTAATTTTATATAACATTTTTTTATAACATTATTAATTTTTGATATAATGACTTGATAATTTAATATAATCACACTCATATTTATTTTTACTTTACATAAAAATTTCTCAAAAATCGTAATTAAACTTCTTTCTCTATAACCGTTTGAATCTAAATTCAAGAAAATTTCGACGGAATTCGCTTGTTTTACCTAAAATTACACACTTAAACTTCATAAAAGAAAATTGGTTAAACCGATATTTATGAAACTTGGTATCCAGGTGAAGAATTTTATTGCGAATAATAGTTGCAATAAAATTTTTACGAACGAATAATTAATCATTTTGAAAGGGTTTGATTGAAAAAAAAAAATCGGAAAAAGTACGAACAAAAATTATGGTATTTTACTAGTTTACGAACACCCAAAAAGGTTGGTGATGATTTTTCGTCGTCTTATGTATTTGTTCCACGTTGAGTACGATGGTGTGAACTAAAATCTGTGCGCATCAATTGTTTTCTAACTATTCGATTTTCAAAATTCAATATTTTCAGGTGTTATATTAAATATACTGTTTCAACTGTCGCTTCTATGCTGTTCTTCTAATCTAGTGATCTCGTCAAAACAGTTCGGACAGGACGGATACCAAGTTCAAACCTTACCCATTAAACAGTGGCGTGCGCAGGGGAGGGGATAAGGATTATATACCCTCACATTATCTTTTTTCTATGTTATTGTTTTGCTATAAAATGCGAAGTAAAAAATATAACAGTACCTGTACCTAAACAAATAATTCAAAATATATAGTATCAATACAGACTAACCATAATTTGCTTCTTAACGGTACTTTTAGAAGTGAAATATCTCAATAAATTTCTCAAAATTTGTGTAAAATTACCAAAATTTGACAAAAATCTCTTTAAAATTATCTTTTTTTAATTCAAACGTTACAAAAATTTAAACATTAAAAGACAATAATATGAGAAATGTTTCGGTTCAAGATAATTTTGATCACTTTTTTTCCTTTAGATAGTATTATTCAATACGACAATAAATCCAGCAAAAGCATCCCACCGGAGGAGCGAAAAATACCCATGGCGTGGAGTATATTCGGATTTTTTAAGTTGAAATCATTATTAGGAAAATAAAAAAAAAAAGTTTAAAAAGGCGTTTCGAGTGAAGCAAGAAATCGATTTTTTTTTCTTATTATTATAATTTACTGAGTATATTGACGCAAAAAGAAAAAAATATGTGGGAGGAAGAAGCAGAACCTGTTTATTTGATTAATTTAGCACCCCAAGAGAATTAACTTTATGTAACTTTAAAAAAATCTGGGGCGTTCAAGAGATATAAGGTGGCTAAGCCTTCCCTCTCTATAGTACCTATGACTAGGTATATTATTTATCGTCCTGGATTTACTTCCCACTTCACCTCCAGATTACATCCCCCCCCTATAAGAAATTTCTGAACACACCACTACCGGTAAAACAAATTTTTTGTATTTTTTTTTTCAACCATGACTAACCAAAGGCAATAAAAATTAGTACTAATTAAAACATAGCGAATTAATATTGGTTTACGATAATTAGAGCTGTTTTATTATCTTATTATGATGTTTATATTTTATTGTAATTTGAAATTATTTATAGAATATTCATTATGTGTAAAGGAATATATGAAAAATCAATTTTCGTTTTTCGTAAATATAGTATGTAACAAAATAATTTTTGGTTCAACATTTAAGTACAATGTGTGTATATCAGTGTAATATAAATGATATGTGTTCAATCACTCAAAAATGCATTAATTTTATTATTGCAGTCGAATTTCTATCACTTAATGATACTAGTATTTATTATTACGTAACTTATTATACAAATTTGATCATTTACATGAATAATAAATTGCACACGGATTATTCTGTTATTAAATAACAATTATTAAACATATTAACAATTGCTATTATTGTATATTAACTGAAGCTTCGTTCAGAATCGTTTTATTGAAGAGATGATTTATCATTTCTTTAAAATTCAACACACCCACCAAGAGTATTCCATCCAAGGTGTGAAGAATACCCATAGTGTGAAGTACGTCCTTTTTTTTATAATATATATATTTTTTAAATCTCCAAGCCCCTCATCTGCACTATTATCAACAATAATATGACAAAAAAATCTTATAAAACATATATTCCATTATATCCGTTATAATTATATATATATATATATATATATACAGGCTTCATATCTTATTGTAGTAGTGTAAATTTACATACCTATCCAAGAAGCCTCGTTAGTATTTACTTTTAACGATGAATTAGGATCTTGTAGTTGCGCCAAGAAAACAGCAGAGAATATTGTAAAACATCCAAGAAATAAATCAACGAAGCCAATTAAACATACAGATAAAATCTAAATTTTAAATTGTACAAAATATGTTAATTACTAATAAACATGTATTTCATATTATTGTAACTTACCAACTTAAATTGATTCATTGCTGTTATATTTTTCATTTTAAGTAAGAATCAGTATTCATCGAGTTCAATTATTTTTCGAAAGTTTTTTTGAACAACACTTCTATGTTAATCTAAAAAAAAAATTTATTTATACAATGTCATTACTTTTTCATTTTTATCAGCGTTATTTTACATTTAAGAAATTCAAGAGTTCAACATTCAAATGTTATAAATGTACAGAGAATTAATAAATCTACTCAAAAATACAAAAAAATTATACGATACGTGTATTGAACACTCTTCCTTTTTGTTATAAATTAAAATTTCTGTTGTTTATTCAACTTTAGGAATCAGACCTAGTTCTAGAGTTCATAATTACCAACAAAATCTGTAAATATGAATATTCTCACCAAAAGAGTTAACAATCTGAAAATTTTGAAAAATGTGTTTTTCAGAAGAGATCAGAAAAACTAAATTGTGTATTTGAATATTACTTAATTGTATACAGAAATAATAACAATAGAGCGTCAATTATCCGCACTACAACATTTTCTTACAAATTAATTTTTAATTTAATTTAACTTTGTTTTATCATTCGTTACGTTCTAAAAATGTTGTACATGTATTTTTTTTTATTTTATACTATGTGTGTATGTTATATTTTTAAATTTTAAATTCCAATTAATTATACTACGTACATACTTTTAACATATTTCAATTTTAAAATATAAATAATGAACAATGTTAAAAATATAATTCATATCATACATTATATATAAAGTACATTCGATTTTAATTTTATTTTTAATCATTATTTAATTAACTGCATAAATCGATTATCTGTTCTCTCCTCTTAGTTCCCAATTAGTGTGGGTAATCAACGCTCTACTGTACGTATATCTATACAAGATCAAGGCTTAGATCTATATAATTAAAAAAGATAATTACCTTAAAAATCACGATAAATGTGAAATGAATATAAAAGAAAAAATCTTCTATCTACGGCTTCACTCTTGATTTTATTATATATATTCTCGATTATATTACACATATTACATATTATTATTACTGAAGTAAATGTAGAAACAATGTTGACTAAATTGTATTACCAGAATATAAAATATTTTCATAGATATGTAGATACTTATAAGAGATTATTGAACATAAGTGTACTTAAATTAAATTATTTAAAATACTTATCATACTACATATTATAACCCACGGATACGATATTCAATTACCTACGCAAGGATAAAGTTAAATGAAGTCATAATTTATACATACTTATTTCACATTGCTTGTAGGTATATACTCCTACATTCTTACATCTATGATATTTTCGATTAATTGCAAATGGATTATAGTTTGTAAATTGTAAGTAAATAAACAAACGTAGAAAGAAATACACTTCAAATGTATAAAAAATTAATCAGCGTAAAGACTATCTAGCGCAAGCGCGGATGCAATTGCATTAATGGGAGTGATGAATTAAAAATACTGGTGTAAATAAATTGAAATAGTACCTACATCCTACGTATAAGATGATAATTTATTACTATTTATAATAAATACGTTTTTAATTTTATTATAAGGTGCATTGAATTTCTTTATTCAAACATAAATGTTTAGTAAAAATATTCCTTTCCAAGGAGGTTTGCAAATTCAATTAATGGTTCGATAATAAGACATTTATTAGGGCATTGCCTACATCTTTTGACCCAGTATGATTGAACAATAAACCACTCATGATCTTCTAGCCTAAAATATTTTTTAAATGTTCCTTTTTAACCATAAATTTCAATATGATCACATTTTGCATAAGTAGAAACAATATAATAAAATTATTACTATTTGGGGGTCTTCAGTAATTTTCAAGCAGTTGTTATATTTTAATCAAATCATTGATATGAGATTTTGAATTTAAAAATGTTTCTATTTCTAGTGATTTATTTAAATCGTTAAATTCTGACAATTGTTGTTGAAAAATTCACTACAAAAATATTTTTGCGGTTATAATATATCGTTTTACTAATAATATACGGTTGTCAGGATACGGCGCTCATACATTAATAATTATACTATTTTATTTTTTAAATAGTTCAGAGACAATTGGAGATTTAAAAATGAAAATAATAAATAATGTAGATACAAATATTTGTAGAAAAAAAAAAATAATTTAAACTCCGATGCTATTTTTAAGGAGTATCCCATCGCGTATCGACTAGATATTTTCACTCAGTTATATTTTAGATTTTAAGTGAAGCGTAGAAGCTAGTATTTTTATAAGTTTGGTCGTTGCTATCAGCATTTTATAGGTAGATAAAAAATTCCAAAAATAAATTATTAAGATTCGTGACTTTAGATATAACAATATGATGTAGGATAGTACAAAATAATGGGCGTATATAATTTACGCCAAAAACGACCCAAATAAAAAAATATATATATATATATTATATCTGTAATTTACGCCACATCCAAAAATTATTTTTTATAATTTGCACCACTTTTTAAGATTGTAGTTTACGCTACATAAAATTAAATAAAATGTATTATTAACAGTTCTGTGCATGTTTTGTCATTTCACGCTACGCTCTTCGGTGCCATCGCTTCACTCCACCCAATCTGTATACGTCCTTCGATTTGCTATGTAACGTAAAGGACATTTCGGTTTGATAATCGGTAATCATCAACAGTTTCTGAGCGTGTTTTGACACTCGAGACTACGCTCTTCGACGCCGTAAATATTACATATTAGGTACATATTCCATTTCATTTTCTATTGTGGCGCAAATTACTAAAATTAATTTTTAGATATGACACAAATTGCATACGCACATAAATGTACCTATTTATGGCACAAATTAAAAGTAATAAAACTGACCCAAAATACCATTTTCCTAAATAAAACTGGGTACTCTATTATAGCAACTTTTCTAGAAGTAATAGTAGTATTAGTCTGAGCAACATTATTAATTAGTATATTAACGAAATAATCAATAAAAATATAAACACCTACATATAACAAAACCATTATTAACATACGGTCGATCGATTATTTATATTAAATATTTTATTACAAAATAAAATTTACATTTTTTTTTTTTCTAAATAACTGAAATCATCCAAATTTACAATAATTTATTAGTATTGTTCTTTTGATAAATAAGTGTATGAATTACTTGAACTTCATTCCCATTATTTATCGTATTGTCCGCTTCTATATCACTTATAGATCTCTTAATTGAACCAATTAAAAACTGCTGATCCATTATGGTGATTATTTTAAAATTATGAATATACACAAGAGAATATTATCCTTAATACTGAAATTTTAATAATTCAAAAACTATAGGTATGAATTTTAATTTCAATACATCACAATTCACAGAAATATGACCATTAAATTCTGCAGTTACAATAAAGTGTTATTATATATGAAAAAAAAAGTTTGTATCACCACAGGATATCGTTTAGGTAACATGAAAAATGAAAGTTATGAAAAACATGGATTAAAATTACTAAAGTTACTTGAATATTCCAAAAAAAAAATTTGAATTTTTGAATTTTTATGGTGAAAAAAAGTGGGTAAATATTCTTAATGGATCACTCAGTATTACTGCCAAAGAGGTGGCCCGGGCCATTCGGGCCCCTTCCTTGAATCCGCCACTGGACGGTTCCATGGAGGAGGTTATTGTATTTTTTTTTATACACCCATATAATTATTAGGTATTAAGAACCTATGCATATAACGTATTGTTTATTAATCTTATGACTGGCTAATACTAACTATAATTTACATTTTTAGCCATTAAATTTAAAAACAAATAATTATTATTTTTAAGTAAAAATTAAATGAATTAAACAAGTATACAATTCATTCGTTCAACTGGAAAATTATTTTAAATAGGAAGCAAAGAAGCTTATGGTGTTTTCAATGGTGTTTATTCATTTTTCATTATACCTAATTGTATATCAGTAGTTACTAGTTGTAATTACATTACAACTAGTAATTACTAATCCACATTTTGAATACTGGCCTTTATTTTTATGATCCAAAAGTTATTATACTTGATCGTAATTGAAATATACATCGACATAAAATAAAAAAAAAATGTGTACTTTGCTCATCGGGGTGTTCTTCGCACGTCGGGTGGGATTCTGTTGACGGGTGTATTGAATTTTAAAGAAACGACAAATCATTTCTTCAATAAAACAATTTTGAACAAAGGAAGTTAATAAATAAAAAAAAAAAATTTTAAATATTCGGACTACCGGGTGAGAATTAAACTCCGGCACTGTCGCATGATAAGCCGGTTGGATTACCATTGCGCCACACTACATCACTTGAACTTGTAGGTGAAATAGTAGGTATTTAGTATAATAACCGAAAATATTGAATTTTTAAAATAAAACAAAATAATTAAAAAACTATTAATGCACGTGGATTTTAATTTCACCATCGTATTCAGCGTCGAAAAATACATAAGATGCAAAAAAACATTATCAACCTTCAATAGCCAAATGCTTATAATCTATAGATATTTCGTGATATCTATCTGTATTTTATCCGATTATTTATTTATAATTTTATATTAATTATTCGTTCGTAAGAAATTTTATCGCATCAAAATATTCGCAATAAAATTCTCTATCTAGGCACCAAATTTCAAAACAATTAAGCCAATTTTCTTTTATGTATGTGCGTAATTTTAGGTAAAACTAACGAATTTCGTCAAAATTCTAACTTCAAACGGGTATAAAAAAAAAAGTTGACTAACGATTTTTGAGATTTTTTCATGTCAATTAAAGATAAATGTCAGTAAGATCATATTAAATTTTCAAGTCTTAGTATCAAAAATCAAAAATTTTATTACATAATAACTAACGAAAAATGAGAAATTTCTGAAATTTTCAAAATGCTGTGCTCAAATCAAAATTGATCAAATCTTTTTGAAATTGTTATAAAATATTTTCGGAACACCGTTTATAGTAGTTAGTGAAAGTTTCAAGTCTCTAGCTGCATTGTTTTTGAAGTTATGTTAAAAAGCAATTTTCAATTTTACGAAAATTCCGGCGATTGCAAATTTTGCCGTTTTTGATAATTTTTTCGCGTTTTTGAAAAAAATATTGAGAAATTTGAAATAATTACCTCTCGAAAGTACCATTTGAGTTCGATTTTGGATCTATAAAATTACTGATTGAAACTTTTGACAAGTATTTCTATACGAAAAAGTATTCACAGAGGAAGAAAAAAAAATAAACATCATTGTAAAAACATAAGCTTCTTCACTTCGTTCAGGACCTAAAATGTTTTTCAGTCGAGTCTGAAGACCTCCCTATTTTCAGTGTTATATTTTATTTTGTATGAATGATAAAAATTAAATTAAGCTAGGTTTCATTTCATATATTTTAGATTCTGAGAATAACGAAGAAACTAGTATTTTTACGATGTTTTTTATTATTGTTTTTTTTTTTTTCTTTTAACACTTTTTCGTATAGAAATACTTGTCTAAAAGTTTCAATCAGAATTTTTTTGGATTAGAATTTAGCTCTAAATGATACTTTTGAGAGGTAATTTTTTGAAATTCTCAATAATTTTCTCAAAATTTTAGAAAAATCTTCATTATATGTAGAAATTTAAAAATATAATAAAATTATAAGAAACATAACAATGTTTATTTTTAGTATTAAGATTACTATGTTTAATAAACTCATTGGGTGAGGTTATAGAAATCGACATTACTTCCTGAATTTTGATATTTTATCACAAGGTCAAAATTATGGTTTCACATACCTTAAAGACTTAAAATATTGAATTCAAATCAAATGACACTAAAAATATTTATTTGCTATTGGCCTCTCCTTTGGCAATATCCAGCATAGCTGCTTATGCCACTAGTCTATAGTCCCGATACTAATACTTAACAAGTCCACTGTATTAAAAATATAAGAATTGAATAGGTTATTATTAATTGTAAAATAAATAAATATTTGTAGCATAGTAAGACGACTTTTATATGGAGCCGTAATTATATATTATAAAACGCACTAATTTTAATAAATTATACAAAATTATTTATTCTACAAATAAATAATTGAAATAATGATAATTTAATTATATATGACGCTTATAGAGTATTTATATGTCTTACCGTTATTTCTAGAGTTATTGAGACAATTCAGAATTTAAAAAATTATCAACTTGTAACTTATATAATATACACAGGAATATTTCTTAAGAATTCTTACTCCATTATTAAATACTTAAAATAAATACGTAAATACGTTTGAATCAATATTATGTACAATTTCTAACACCAGTTAAACCAGACATTTAAACAACGAAATATTTTTTACTGTTTTTTAAGAGAGTTATGATTACTATTTGTTGTTTTTTTATGTGACTCAAAGGACATCATCACTTCATCAAGAGTTTTTCCTTTCGTTTCTGGTAGTATGAAAACACCATAAAATGCACTGGACACACAAACTATGGCAAACATTAACCAAACAACTTCTATTCCTAGATTGAACACCAACATTGGATATATTTTGATGATAATGAACGATATTAAAGAATTATACGTCAATACAAATCCATTCATAGTGCCTGAAAAACAAAAACAAAAATATCTGATTATAATTCCATTGTGAATAATGCGTACCGTATCAAGTCAAACGTATGAACGAATCCAGATACTTGAGACATTGTATTAAATTAGGTATACACAGATAGAGAGATCATGTATGTGTATACCAAGTAATATATACCGTGCAAAATATTTTTAAAAACTATTTGAAATAGTTAAATAAAAATCTTGGTTCTAATCTGACTACTACCTCGTAATAAAATTTAAGCCATCAAATCTTGGACAGAGCCAAATTAATACAAGTGTATTGGACAGAGGTTGTTGGGCACTTAACTCTCGGAATTATAAGGCACCGCATGACCAACGTTATTATTTTCACGTATAAATAAATAAATTAAAAGTCAGTACTAATCCAATCATAGTGCCTGAAAAACAATAACAAAATAAGCTGCTTATAATAAATTATTATTATTATAAGCTATTGTGAATAATTTGTACCGTGTCATGTCAAACGTACGATTGAATCTAGACTATATATTAAATTATATGAGTAAATAATTTAGTGGTTAAGTAATTACATAGGTATATTACTGTGTATAGGCGCACCAAGAAATGATTTTTGAAAATTCAACTCCTAAATGGGTGAAAATGGGATTAAATATTTGTAATATCGATTAAATAATATTTATATATATTAAATCTCTACTCTTTTTTAATCTGGCTCAGTCCATGAATTCTCAGCTTAAACTCTATAACGAAGCATCGGTTAGATACGTCACAAATTCTCTTACCCGGTTAGGATATTGTAATAACCTAACAGAATTTATTTGTGTTCTGTGAATTGATTACATTACCAATTCTTCCATTTTGCCCAAAAATAATCAAAATATAATTACTACTAGTAATTATTATTTTGATATCAGCTAATCTAACTTTCATCATACTGATTTTTAAAAAGGCATGATTCGTTTAAAATAAAAATAAATTAACGTACAGCAATAGAAGTGTTTAGTAACTTCCTCGGCCGTTTTAATGTACATAATTTAATAACTACCTATTGAATAATTTTAAAAAACACTTAATAGATACCAAATTTTTATTTTTATGAAACAATTAGTATGCTAATAAAAATAATACTGATTATAAGGTTTAAAAAATAACGTTTATAAATCAGAATTAGGTAGTTAAATATTAAGTTATAGATCAGTTATATTTGTATCACAATACTCGAAATGCTTTGAAATAGTAATAATTTTTTTTATTTTTCTGACAATCAAGTAAATAAATGTGTATTTAAAGAATAACAACTTTTATGAATAATAAAAAAATAACGTCAAGGGGGTGATACGTTTCTTAACCCGCCCCCTCCGAAAAAAAAAAATGCAGAAATCACTGAAGAAAATTATAATTTAAAAAAGCGGACATACTTCGCACGATGGGTGTACTTCGTACGATGGGTGATATTCTCTTGACGGGCGTATTAAATTTTAAAGAAACGATAAATCATTTCTTCAGTAAAACGATTCTGAACGAAGGAAGTTAATAATATAAGAAAAAAAAAAATGCAAAAATTCCGAGTGCCGGGCTG
>JAIPRM010004225.1:0-11033 GCA_025469315.1 Stegophylla sp. TES_Ste_2020 | reverse complement strand
CCTTCGTTCAGAATCGTTTTACTGAAGAAATGATTTATCGTTTCTTTAAAATATAATACGCCCGTCAAGAGAATACCACCTGTCGTGCGAAGTACACCCATCGTGCGAAGTATGTCCGCTTTTTTTTGATTCGAATTTTATGAAAATTTAAACATAGATAGAAAATCCTATAAAAAAGATTTTGGCGTAAGAAAATTTCGAAAATGTGAAAAAAAATTTTGGACATTTTTTGAAAAAAATTTTTTTTCTTATATTATTAACTTCCTTCGTTCAGAATCGTTTTACTGAAGAAATGATTTATCGTTTCTTAAAAATTTAATACGCATGTCAAGAGAATACCACCCGTCGTGGGAAGTACACCCATCGTACGAAGTATGTCCGGCTTTTTTTCAAATCAAATTGTTAGTTTGTCGGAGGACCCATTGAAAATTGTTATGCCATGGATCAAACCATAAGCCAGACCGACACTTAAATCTACCCATTAGTGAGCGTACAAACAATTTCAAACATGGAACATTACAGGCCACATTTAGACGAATTCGCGCCTCACCTTTTACGGTAGTCGGGAACACTTCACTGCAATAAATCCACGCCAAAGGCATCAACCCTAGCATGGAAAAAAACAAGTATGCTACGAACGCCGTGACCGGGACCACGTTTACCGAATCACCATCTGGGAACATGCGTTTGGACACAACGATGACGACCAACGAAGTGGCCATGCCCACGCCCGACGTGACCACGAGCGTTCTCCGCTTAATGCCGTGCAATAACGAGAACACCAGACTGCCCATGATGCGGGCGGCACTGAGCACCGCTGTGACGGTGATGCCGTTCCACCGGACCCGGAAGTCCCGAAGCACGTACACAGAATACGAGAGCAGTACATACAGGCCGGACAACTGCAGACAAGTGAGGAATCCCATCATCACCAACGTCGGTAGCCACACGGTTCGACGCATGTACACCAACCATAGGGAGGTGGCAGTGGTGGCCTCGGGCTGCAGTACGACCTCGGCCGCACATCCAATCTCGGTTTGTGCTTCGTCGTTTCCAGTGCCGAACCATTCTTCGGCCGCGTCGGCCTCGCGAACGCGACCCTTAGCCATTAGCCACGCCGGCGACTCCGGCACCAGGAACAACGACGTGCACCCGAAGACGCTCACCGCGAGAAGTACACCGGACATGGTGTGCCAGTGAAAATACACGGCCAGCACGCACAGACCGGTCATGCCGACGCCCACCAACAGAGTGACCAGTGAAACGAACAGTGGTCGCTGATGGGCCAAACATATTTCACCCACATACATGTAAGTCAGTGTGTTCGCACCTGTCCAACAAATATAACGTGTAAATAGCGATGGTGTGTAATTACGTTGGATTCTGAGTGGCAAGGACTAAAATTATGTGTAGTACAACACGCATTTTTTTAAATATTGAGTGTGTAGTACACTAGTACCAAAGCAAGAAGTGTGCAGCGATAACATAACAACAATTGATAGGTATTCAATTTTTTTCCCACCCAAAACGAGAAGTGTATCCATGGTGCAAAGTCTGTCCGGCTTTATTCTATTGAATTTATTACCAAGCACTTTTTCTTTGTATAATTTGTACAAAACCTTTTTCTTTTTTTTTACACATTTATGTACCACTAGGATTGTCATTGAGTACTTAAAGTGGTACACGTTACACCGGTTAGAGACCTCTATTCAACATAATACTGAAAATAACTATCCTGTATAATAATTTGAAGATTTTTTTTTTTTTGTTTTGTTTTTTAATGCAGCACACCCGGTAAGAATATCCCGCTCGAGGATCAAAGAATAGCCGTGGTTCAACACCATAGCGTATGCAGAGAGGGGGCTAAGAAGCTGAAGCCCTCCCCATTGTTCGTATTATATTTTATTTTGTATGAAAGATAAAAGTTTAATTAAATTAGATTACTTGCAATTTACTAAAATTCAAGTTATGCCATTTTTTACAGTTTTTTGTCAATTTTTGTGTAGTCTAGGCTTGCGTTTAGAAAAAGTATTGAGAATTAGGAATAATGACCTTCTAAAAGTACCATCCTGACAATATTTCCGATCTATAGAGTTACTCATCGAAACTTTTGGATCAGGATCTCTACCCGAAATCGTGCTTCTATACATACGAAAAAGAAAAAAAACGCACAGATTTGTAAAACCAATACATTCATCACTATCGCTCAGAATCTAAAAATGCGAAATTCAAAACAAAAAAGCCAGATATACTTCACATCATGGGTGTTCTTCGTTCCTCGGGTGGGATACCCTTTGGTGGGTGTATTACATTTCAAAGAAACGATAAACCATTCTTTCACTAAAACGATTCTGAGCAGAGCTTCAATTAATATACAATAATAATAGTAACTGTCGATTAACAAATTTTACTCGATAATATTGTATATGTATGTGTGTGTGCATTTTTCAAGTTTCTAGCTGCAATATTTTTGAAATTATGTCAAAACTCATTTTTCAATTTTGCAAAAATTCCTGTAATTGCATATTTTGCCGTTTTTTGTCAATTTTTTGACAGATTTCCCACGTTTTTGGAAAAAGTATTGAAAAATTTGAAAATTACCTCTTTAAAGTACCATCTTGGTGTGATTTCGGATCTACAGAGTTAGCAATAGAAACTTTTTTAAAATTATCTCTGTACGAAAAAGTGTTTCCGAAAGAGAAAAAAAATAAGAAATAAACATCATTATAAAGTCATAAGCTTCTTCGCTCTGCTCAAAATCTAAAAAATAAAATAAACATCATCGTAAAATCATAAAATTCTTCGCTTCGCTCAGAATCTAAAACACACAGATTTGTAAAACCAATACATTCTCGCTCTGCACATAATCTAAAAAATAAGATAAGTTTAATAGCATAAGGTTTAATAAGATGGCTATCGTTGCTCGATACCATATGCACGATACTCAGATTACGACCATTATCAACTCAATTTGAAAAGTAATGAACTGTATTTTATATACATAATATAAAATAAAAATAATGATGTATACAATAAATAATATTAAAAAGATATATAAATAATTAAAACTTTGTTTTTTTAAACCCAATAGTATACCTATATATAATATATATATTATATATATGCGCACGAGTAGAGTAGTACAGTCGGTCACCCGATAGTTGGAATAAAAAAAGTTATTTTTAAATACTTAATATTATAATTTATAAGTATAATAATAAATTAATTTCGATCTACCCACTACGAGTTTACATGTTATTAAATTTAACTGTTTCTTATAACATATATTGTAATAATGTTTGAAGTAGTGTTTCACATGAGTCACTTTGTGATCGTCACTGTGGTGACTAGTACCACAACATTTTTTCACACAACCAGTTAGTATCACTATAAAAAAAACACTGACAAGCGGTGGCTGAAACATTTTTTTTTTTCTTGTATATTTTCTGTGTTCTGAAATTTCGTATCCTAGGTCTAATAATAATAATAATATTTTCCACCCCTTTCGGAAGTTAGGTTTCTCCCGATGTATTAACCTCCATCACCCTTCCCTCAATGTCATCTTGTATATTACGTGATTCTTTTAGGTAAAAATAGCTGTTATTACGTATGCTTGTTACGTTTTTATATTATTTAGCCATCCAACAATTTGAAAATTTGTAGCAGACTTTCATAAACAATAGCCTCAATGATTAATAGTTGAGCAATATATAGCTGATCGACATCCTCCTGCATCGCGTCAAATATATCATGATACAAAACATCGGATTAAAGATTTAGTAAAGGATTATGATAAACGTAATATATTAGAATTTCTTAGAGGTATCGCTTATATTTCAACTCCAAGTTTAGTATAGACTTACAGTATAGTTTTATAATTAACTACATTTAATTTTAATTTTTTTATTATATTATTGTCACTAGGTGCATTATTATTTAAACATTTAAATGAACATTTTTAATACACTTGAAATATAGAATATCATATTTTTTACTATCATAATAGTGTCATTATTATTATTATTTGAAATTTTAAGCATTTTATTAAACATTTTTATTAAATTTAAATTGTTTTATGATTATTATAATTTTTTTTTTTCATTCCCATTTTTACATTCACGATTTTTGTCTTTCGATCTTATTGTTTTCGCCTTTTTAACGTCGCTCTTTTTGTTTTCACTTTTTTGACATATAACCCATTAAACTCCACCCGACGAGCACCAGTGGTGTGAATTATGTCCGGATTTTTTAGTATCTGATTATTGTTACCTGTATTTACTTAAAATAATTTGACTTACCACATGCGAGTCCTTGAAAAATTCTTCCCACTAGAATGGCTTCATAAGATTCACAAAATGTAAATATCGACCAACTCGAAATTATCATTAGGTAAGCTACATGAAGCGATCTTCTTCTTCCAATTTTATCAGTTAACATTCCAACAATTAGGTGGCCAAGAGGAGAAATGAGTTGCGAAATACTAGCTAAAAAAAGAAGTCATAGTGCATGTACTTGGTACCCGTGTACTGCGTGCACTCTTCAAAAATATAGGAATAAAATTATTGATAAAGAAGAAAGGTACAATATAATTTTGTTTCAAGTTTAAATATTTTTCATATTATTCACATTTATTTATTTGTGGATTATTATTTTAACATTTTCATACATTGTCATATTTTATTCATTTTGTTTTACACATTCAATAATTATTTATTTAACAAAAACGACTCGGAAACAATCTTTTTTATTATTTAATACTTTTTCGTATAGAAATCTGAATAGATTCAGTTTTACGAAAAAATATTTAAAAATACTTGTCTACAAATTTCAACAAGCAACTTTTTGATTCAGAATTTGCCTCTAAATGATACTGTTAAGAAGTCATTTTTCGAAATTCCCAATAGAGTACCCAAAATTTAGGAAAAACTGCCCAAAATTTAACAAAAACGCCTTTAAAACTTTTTTTAGATTCTGAACGAAGTAAAGAAGCTAGTGTTTTTACAATGATGTTTATTGTTTTTTTCTGTGTACAAGTTTTCGTATGGAAATACTTGTCCAAAAGTTTCGATCAGTAACTTTTTGAAACCGGATTTACCTCTAGATTGTACTTTAAAGAGGTCATTTTTTGAATTTCTCAATTCTTCAATTTTTTTTTAGAAAAACTACCCAAATTTTGACGAAAATGACTCAGAAACCATTATTTTTTGATCCGAACTATATGAAAATTTAAACATAGATAGAAAATCATATAAGAAAGATTTTGACGAAAGAAAATTTTGAAAATGTGAAAAAAAAATTTTAGACATTTTTCTAACATTTTTTTTCTCATTTTTTTTTTAATATTATTAACTTTCTTCGTTCAGAATTGTTTTATTGAAGAAATGATTTATCGTTTCTTTAAAATTCAATTCACCCGTCTAGAGAATCCCACCCGTCGTGCGAAGAACATCCATCGTACGAAGTATGTCCGGCTTTTTTTATTCTAAACTTTATGAAAATGTAAATATATGTAGACAATAAGTGAAGTAATAAAACTATCTGTCAAACCAAATAAAACTTTAACAACAAGAAAACTATATTTACATTGAAATCTTAGACTAAAAAACAAGAAAAAATCTATTGAAGACATATATATGGAGCATTTTCCTACATGGGAGTGAAACATTGATAATAACAATGGAAGAATGAAGAAGACCTGAGACATTTTAAATGTGGAGCTATAAAGTGAGAAAGAATGCTATAGATAAGTTGGATACACAGAGTAAATAACGTAGAAGTACTGGAAAGAATATCAGAAGAAAAGTGACTATGGAAAAATATAGTTAGAATACGAAATGAATAGATAGGCCATATAATGGTACACGAAGGATTATTAAAGCTGATTATAGAAGGAAAAAACCATAACAGAAGACCAAAATTAGGATACATTTAACAAATAATAAAGAACCAAAGAGATGTGACTCATGTGTAGAAATGAAAAAGAAAACGGATAATCAAGAGGAATAGAAGATAGCTGCAAACCAATCAAAGGATTAAAACCATAGAGAAAAACAATAATATGAGTTATGATTTGTTCCAAGGGAATTCCTAATGTGTACGTTTCTATTTAATTCTAATCTAATCTAATTTTTTTTTTCTTGTCAAACATTTTTATTCCTTTTCTCAGTTCATAGTTAAATATAAAACTGGCTAAGTAACAAATAAAAAAAATGTTGTTGTAATAACAAACTTTATGGTTTTTAAGTAAAATTGTCTTGAATAAACTGAAGCTCCAATCAGGATCGTTTTATTGAAGCAATGATTTATCGTTTCTATAAAATTCAATATACTCACCAAAGCATCCCACCCGTGGAGTCAAGAATACCTATTGCTGGAAGTATGACCGTTTTTTTTTTAATATATTTTTTGCATTTTAAGGTAATTTTATTATTTTTTAGTGCATATTTACACAACTTTACATAACTTTTAGTGTAACTTAAAATTGCAAGATCTTATTTTAGAAAATTTTGTTTTTACAATACATGTTTTTTTTAATTTCCAGACCCCTCATTTGCACCATATTCTGTAAGTATTTCAACAACAATACGAAAAAAAATCTAACGGAAACATAATTTAACAAATAAAACAATATTTGATCATATCCATTATCCGTTATAGTTATTTGTTAAACTTATACAAGTTATATATCTTATTATAATAATATAAATTTCCTTACCTATCCATGAACCCTCGTCAGTATTTACTTTTAACGGTGAATTAGGGTCTTGCAGTTGCGCCAAGAAAACTGCGGGAAATATTGTAAAACACCCGAGAAATAAATCGACGGAACCAATTAAACATACAGATAAAATCTAAATGCCAAATTTTACAAAATATGTAAATTACAATAAACACGTATTAAAGTTTATATTAATAGTCATTTTTTATACGTACCAACTTAAGTTGACTCATTGTTTTATTATTCTTCATTTCAAGTGAAAATGAGTATTCATCGAGTTGAATTATCTTTCAAGCTTTACTTTGAAACACAATTCCATGTTAAACTACAAGATTTTTTTATATATATATAAATGTCATTACTTTTTCATTTTTTTTTTTTTATTTTATTTATTCCAAGGTATAAGAAAAGTTAAGAGTTCTGCATTAAAATGTTATAAGTGTATGAAGAAATAATAAGTCTACTGAAAAACACGAAAAAATGATATAATACACTCATGCTTAATGAATACTTTTCATTTTGTTGTTAAAATTATAATAATAATAATTTATTCAAATGAATAAAACGGTCGTGAACCCAATAGTACCTATGTACAGTAGTTTTATAAACACAATAAACACACTATACAGTCAATATATTCTATGGAATAAAATGAAGTTTTATTTGGTATACTCAGTATTACTTATTATAATTTTTAAATAATTGTTTAATAATTCTCTTAAAGATGAAAAGAAGAAATCTACAGTTGGTGAGAGTTTGTTGTATAGAGCTAGTCCGGGTCAGATTGGGCCGAACACCATCAGCGCCAAGCTCGGTGAGCTGCTTAATCACAAGATTATTATAAAATACGAGCCACCTGCTAAGATATCTATAATTTCGTATAAATATTAAATATATATTTTTAAATTCTGAGTGGAGTCGAAAAGCTTGAGATTTTACAATATTGTTTATTTAACATTTATAATATAAAACTAACAATTATTGTTATCTATAAATAAGTTAAGCTCCGCTCAGAATTGTTTTATTTAAGAAATAATCTATCGTTTCTATTAAATCAACACACCCACCAAAAGTATACCATCCGAAGAATGAAGAATATCCGTGGTGCGAAGTATGTCGGCTTCTTTATTAGAAATCACAAAAACCAAAAAAAAAAATTATAAACTCTACTTAAAGATATTCAAATTAAAATACGCCTAAATTTATCAACCATTCGCCTACGAAATTGAAGACCTATTGTTCAGTTTATTAATCTCAAGTACTGATTTTATCGTACTTAATATCCTATTTATTTTAATACTAACCTAAAATAGTTTAATTTTCAACAAAATTAATTTATATATATATATATTTTTTTTAATAAACTGTTAACATAAAAATCATAAAAAATAAATCTTTAACCGGTCATTAATGACGATTATTAGATTACTCTAAGTTGTAAGTAACCGGTTATTATCAAACATTATCAATAAATAAACAATTATCTTCAAAAACAAAAATTTTTTATTATAGATATGATTAAACCTATTTTACAACAAACGCTGGTAATTAAAGTAAATTTCATACTTCAGAGGAAAAATACAAGATTAACTGGAAATAAATGAAAAAAAAAAAATGGATGGAAATGAAAAAACTCACATTTAGTTTTTGTTTACCCGCTTGTCTATTTTTACATATAATAACATTAATAACCAATAAGTACCTAGGAAATAAGTACCCCTGCAAGCCTTTATCATCGATATGTTAATACTTTATTATCATTGCAAATATACCGAATACAACTATATATGATAAAAAGAAAACCACAGTCTTCTACATGGACTTATATTTTTGTTAATCTAAGCATGTGGTCTTCTAAGACCATGATGAAAACCATGAATGAACCATCTTAAATAAAAAATTATGAGTATTTTTTGGATTAAAAGTCATTTATACCATAATTCTAACTTTAAATGCTTGTAAAAATTTCCATTAAGCTACTATTAAGAAAATTTCACTCAGGTTACAAAAATATGCAAGAAATCTTTTGATTAACTAAAGCTTTTACTGGATTAAAAACTAAAAACCCGGGGGGAAAACAAGATTTTTTCAATATTTTTAAAATCTATACTTTTACAAAATAGGTCAAATTTTAAGAAAAATAAAATTGTTCAGTCTACAGACTGGTATAGGTACTACTATAGGTACTAGATACTGTAGGTACCAATTAATTTTGAAGCTCCGAATAATTTACAAAAATCGATTTAATGAAAACTTAGTTAACGGCATAATTTACTGTTGTTAATTTTTCGACAATTTTTCCTTGCGCTTAGCCAATATGTTAAGGATATCGAAAAATTATTTCTGTAAAATATCATGTGGATAAAATTCTCTACTGAAAACACATATTATTCAAGAATTACTTACTCGAGCACTCTTTAAGTATATAAAGTATTTCTATAAATACATAAAGTATATATATACATATAAATAACTATATAAACATCATTTTAAAACCAAAAACTTCTTCGATCCACTCAGAATCTGAAAAAAAGCTATTATATTATCCATTTTAATGTAAGCACCCGAACTACTGCATCATTTTAACAACGATGGCGGCGAGTAAATACTGACAACTGACAATAATAACTAAGGCCTGTAGTAGATGATGGCATATTCCTGAAAATATTTTGTTTGTCAATACTATCCATTTTATCGGGTCACTTAATGTCAAATACCGGAGATTATCAATATTAGACCATATAATTAGGAAAGTTACTACTGTGTTTGGAGATTGACACTATTTACCTAATTGTTATAATTTATCAACAGACATATATTCATATAATATATTATGTTTAATTACATTTGTTTATTATTTTTAATACATAACTATCCAGTTCATATTCATTATTTTACTAAATCGAAGAGCTGAATTGTTGATCTAAACTACCTCCCTTTTAGAGTAATAATCATCTAATAGGTCAGTTTTAATTATTTCGTTAGGATCACTTATTATTTGAATAACTAATAAAATAATACTTACTTATTTATGACGTATTGGTAAATTGTGTATCGTTCAACGTTCATTTTTTCAAAAAAATTTTCTTAAAAAATTACATACTATGACAAAAAATGACTTTGGAATATACATGTTTTCTCTTGTGATTTTGATACAAAACTACACTATTACTTATACTAAGCTTTTTTTTTTTTGATTGGTAACGATTATTATTTTTCATCAATAATAATATAACTAATACGAGTTTTAAATGTTATATTTTTCAGGTGGGTACCTAGATCAATGTTCAAAACTGTTTACAAACTACAAAGAATTTTTTTTTAACAAGATACTAATATAAATTAAAATCGAATGTACTTAATAAACTGTGGATGTGTGACGAATTATAAATTATAATTGCACGAATTATGATTATGCTACATTTTATATCTACTATAATTTAAATTATATTACATCATCTAGTATAATTATATTCCACCTTCCTCCAATTTGAGGTTAAAAAATATTACATCACATAAACCAGTGGTTATCAAATGGCGAAGTGTGAAAAAATATTTTACAGTCCCTAGTAGCTACTTAAATATAAGCCAATCTGAAAATTTGTTCTATAATAATTTTTATAAATTAAAAAAAAAAAAGAAGAAAGAAGCCACCTATTTAGAAGATTTAAGTTTGTAGTCACAATAAAATAAATAAATACAATCATACAATTAGTTTTTATTGACATCATGAACTCTGGGCAGCAGCGATCATTGGGTATTATTAATGTATAGTGGCGTTTTTACGGGAAATATAGGGAATGGATGCTCTCTTGACCTTTATTTTATGTCACTATTTTACTATGGAATTACAAATTTATTCGAATTATTAAAAGCGATTCATAGAATGACTGAAAATTAATATCATTAAAAATTATAACCATATTTTATTATTTTAGACAGGTACTTAAAGGAGTAAAAGAGATTTAGAAGTTTTATAGTGATAGACAGGTATATTTCCACAGCCCCCCTATATGGGAAATTTAAAATTCTGATAGTGCTCATCGTTTGTGCTTCGTTTGTGCCCGTTGGTCCCACGTTTGTGCTAGGCCCCCACTTGAGTTATCCCATGAGGGGCCAACGAAACGGCAGCCCCCCTATATGGGAAATTTAAAATTCTGATAGTGCTCATCGTTTGTGCTAGGCCCCCCACTTGAGTTATCCCATGAGGGGCCAACGAAACGGCAGCTCCCCTATATGGGAAATTTAAAATTCTGATAATGCGCATCGTTTGTGCTCCGTCTGTGCCCGTTGGTCCCACGTTTGTGCTAGGCCC
>JAIPRM010004224.1:0-23565 GCA_025469315.1 Stegophylla sp. TES_Ste_2020 | reverse complement strand
GAATTTCTCAATTCTTCAATTTTTTTTTTGGAAAAAACTACCCAAAATTTGACAAAAACGACTCGGAAACCATCATTTTTTGATCCGAATTTTATGAAAATTTAAACATAGACAGAAAATCCTATAAGAAAGATTTTGGCGCAAGGAAATTTTGAAAATGTGAAAAAAAATTCGGACATTTTTTGAAAATTTTTTTTTTTATTATTATTAACTTCATTCGTTCAGAAACGTTTTACTGAAGAAGTGATTTATCGTTTCTTTAAAATTTAACACGTCCGTCAAGAGAATACCACCCGTCGTGCGAAGTACACCCATCGTGCGAAATATGTCCGGCTTTCTTTTTTTAAATTATTTTATCAAGTTTAAAAATGTTATATTTTCATACTTTATTTAGTGTACGTTCTTATTAACATATTATTCTGTTGAAATATTATTCAAAAATTATAAAACTCAAATGCAGAAATTAACTAAAAACATTTTCATTTAAAAAAAAAAAAATCAACTGTTGAAGGAGGGGGGGGAGGAGATAAAATTCATTTTTTGTTTGTCCCGTATTTTTAATTTTAAAATCTGGCAACCCTACGACACAAACGTTTCTCAACGACTTCTTCGATTCAGTGCGATAAAATCTATTCGTTAAAACTTATATCGAAAAATGAAATCGAAACAACGTATTTTAACCCCAGAGTTCCACAATATTTTATATCCCTCGTCCGAATTAATTCCAATCGAAACGACATACAGAACGTTGCAATAATAATGATAATAACAACATACTGAATGATTATGACATTAATTCATAACCGGGATTAGGTGTAAATAGTGGCTGTTGCAGTGTATAATCTATAAAATTAGCTTCACAGCACCGCTTTTGCGATCCCAACGTGTGTGTGTGTGTGTTTGATTTATTATAATATAAGTACCTAATCATGTTAATATTGTGTTTATTTTGCAATTCTCAAACACAAATAGAGCACGTTCGCGTTATAAACTAAAAACTAATACCTCCTACACATTATTATAACTTCACCGTTTAAGCGTATAATTTAATAACACCGCGGCGCGGCGGCAGCGTTGCGGTGTGACTGAGGGGAGGGGAGGGTTAGGGCGGCTATAAAATCGAGTTCAGTACACGGTAAATAATAATAATAATAATAATATCGATTGTCGAATACCGATATTATGCTTCTTGACGTGTTAGTGTTGCCTAAGAGAAATCGTATGATAATTATTATTCGGGAGAACACGTGACTAAATAATATTATTTGTACAACAACAATAATTATTACTATCATCGCGTTTTCGGAGAAATCAAAAATTACTCAGTTAAATTAGGCGCTTGTTGGCGCGAAAATCACATTACAATTTTAGCAGTTTAAGTTTTTATTATTTAATTATTGCGGATTTTTCAAAAAAAAACCGTAATACGTTTTGAGTACACGTCTGAAGTTCTTATTATTATTATTATTATTATTATTATTAAATTTGAAATACATTTATATATCTTTTGCAACAACAAATATTATATAATATTATAATAAATAATATTATTTTCTTACAATTTTGAAGAGTGTTACGGAATAATGATGATAGTACGACGTTAAGACTTATCGATAAGCGGCACATCTAGGAACACACGGAAACGCGATTGTTGTTAAGAGTTGGCCTCCATGGGTGCCCTTTGGAGAGGGCAAGAAGAGGCACTTGCTCTGCACTGTAATTTTTTTTTTTTTTTGTTGTTTATATTATTGACAAAAAAATGATTTTGAGATCTTATTGTAAAAAATATCGTTAGCATATAGAATTTTTAATTTACACAATTATCTAATAGCATAATAATATGTCATGCATTAATAAAAACAATTGACTATTATAAGGATAGGTTTTGAGTTTGAAGTCAATTAAATATTTATGATTAGCTTAAGTAAGATAAGCTTGAGGGCATTGCACCAAGAAGGGATTCATACTCCATTCAAGAACTTTTAACAAAATAACAATACGTCCTATCGTGCTGTAAGAACAAAAATGATTATAATAAAATTGTAAAAATTTTTTTTTGAACCACGGTGCCCTTGGAAAGTACAATTTATAGGCGAATCGGGTTTCAAAAAGTTATTGATCGAAACTTTTTGACAAGTATTTCTATACGAAATTTGTACACAGAAAAAAAATAAATAAATAAATAAATATCATTGTAAAAACACTTCTTCACTTCGTTCAGAATCTAAAAAACCTAAAATAAATACATATTTAATATTGATTATGGCTGTGATAGACCACATCAATTTACATTTGAACAGTATATGCTGACAGGTCATTCATTATTCAACATAAAATTATATTTTAGTAATTTTAGTAATTATTTTATAAATGTGCCATCTGACTTGTAAATGCCTCGTCAATGCTCTATAATTTCATGTTCAAGTTTTAAAAGAAAACCTGTTCAGTTATTTGAAGTTAATTGTCAGGTAATCTATGATGGAATGATAATCACAGAAACAACAGAAATCCTAGACAAGATCAAAAATTGGCGGGAAATTAGTTCGGGTAAAACGCAATGAAAACGGATAGTGTGGCCACTAGATAAAAACGCACAGGTTCTATTGTCCGTTTTCACCGGTCCGTTGAAAACGCATAGTGTGGCCCGGCCCTTAGTCCGTGGCCTAGTCAGTGGTTTTGGCTGATAACTGTTTTAGGCGATTTCGTTCGATTTTAAATAACGCGTTTTATATATTTTCTAAAATGTACATCGTTATGAACGACACCGACATAATAATATCGCGCGCGTTATTAACGTGCGCACACACAGCGTGCACCAAATAGAGATCGTATTTTATTTTATCGCGCGGATAGACAGCTGATGTTGTATAATAATTAATATTCCGTAAACGTCTACGTCGTAGAGTTCGATAACGACCGGGATAGTTCACTTATCGTCGAAGATAATAATAGTAATAATAATAATGATGATGATAATTATTATTATTATTATCGTGCACCCTCGCGAACCAGCGGCATCTCGAACTCCCTCGAAGATAACGTCGCGGGTATAATGGCTGTTTCGGTTTCGGTCGAGTGCAAATAGACGTTTTCACAATCGCTAAACGGCTTGCGAATTATTATATTATTATTATTATTATTATGGTAGTCGTTGATAATATTATTTGTACGCGTTGAAATCACTCGTTTAAAACAACATAATAAAAAAAAAAAAAAATGCGTATAAAACAAAAACAAACGAGTTTAGAACGAGATTTTGACTTAAAAAAATAAAATGTTGTTTTCAAATTTTTTGATCTTATTCCAGTCACGCGCGTTGGTATTTTCTATTGATATAAACATTTTTTTTTTGCGAAACATGCCTAAGCACGCACTTTATGACAAAACATCCAGAAAAAAAAGAGAATAAGTGTGAATTTTAAAATTAAGTTTTGACATGAATATAATATATACTATGAAAATTTAATCCCCTGGATCCGTGTAAAGCGCCTATTAAGTTGCTTGTTAAAGATATCGAAAACCACTCGAAACTCTTCTCTGAACTTGTTCTGTGTAACTTAATTCGGATGTAATATTGATTTTAAATGTTCAAATAGACACATTTCCTGCAACCGCTTTGAAGTATTTTCATTATTTTAAATTTCCTCACCGATCTTCTACAATTTGAAAAGTAATCGAAAATTCTGATTGAAATCTACTCCTGTTTCTTTTATTATTTCTGTCTGTCCATAGGATGATTCTAATTCCAAAGTATGAACTCATTAGGTCCAGTTGATAATACTGGAGGTGTCAAAAAGAAGAGACAGGAGATATGTACGTATCAAACATTCCCTCCTTTAATCGTATTCTAGAGGGGTTTCAAAATGGAAATTTAAATTCAACCGATCCGTCGATAAAGTAAAACTATAGTCTTCAAGTGGAAATTCTAAAAAAAAAAAAAAATCAAAGCTCTCTGTTGAATATTAGTCAAGTGGTAATGAAAAACCAAACTGGCTGCCAGAAGGTTCAGTAAAAATCTAGTTTATACGACGATTCAGTGTTATTTATATTCAATAAGTTGCTTTGGAAAAATTACATTCATGTATTTTCACACCCATAAATTCGTACCGAAAATGTCCGAACAATTTAAGGGTTAAATTTTTATTTTTGACATAATATTTTCACAGTACAGGCGTTTCTCGGTATTTCTAAACTTCAGTAACATTCCAAATTATCGGTAATTCGGGTTAAAAGCTCGGTTCCTCGAAAATCACTCTTTAATTCGAAAAAAAAAACCCTTTATTATTTGGTAAGCTTGGCTGACCAGACAGGTTAAAGTTTCTTCCACTCGGTAGTTGTTGAATGTTCGAAGTCGTTTCGCAGAGATTGAGCAGGAAAAAAAAATGAGAGAAAGAAAAAGTAGAATGATCCGGTCGATCAAAGTTCATTGTGTGGCAGCAAAAAGTTCCAGATTTTTCTTAACAACAACGATTGACTGCATTTTATTTTCTTATCGTTTTCTCACGATATTTATTGTATAGTTTATTTATAAAGCTGTGTATGAATTGAATGCCAAACGGTTAAATAAACACACTAATTTAAATAACTCGTAGTTATGTTACTAACAGTCCAATATGCCGCTTGCCTAAGTCATGTAATGAAATTATAAATTTTGATTTTAATTTTGATCCTGCTTATAAATTAAAATTATGTATATTTCACTAATTGTATTTTTTAACCTGTTATGTCTATTATTATGTATAATTATTATGTAATTAAGTTAATCTACTGTACCTTTACCCCTTGCGGGTGTTAATTAATAATAAATAAATAAATAAATAAATTACCAGCAAAAGAAGAAAATGGCGAATACCAACAAAACCAAACTTTTCATGTGTCTTACACAGCATACGATTTGTTAAAAATCGCGAACAATATTCGTTTCAAAATCAAAAATCAAACCTATTTAAAAACTGCATCAACCCAAATCGCATAATGTAGACATGATTGTATTATTATGCTGATTTTATTTGACCATAAAAAAAAAAAAAAAAAAAAAGGATTAATTCTTATCTTTTGATTTACGTGCATTGTAATTTGAAAAAATACTGTGTGTACATACTGGAGTTGTATTCCACGAAAAATTGATTTTGTACAACACTCATAAACGATGACGAACGAAACATTTATTGCATTAAAATCTTTATCAATTTAATATTCATGGATCATTATCGATATTTTCATGGGTTTTAGATTTCGTAATCCAAAAGTTAAGTACAAATATCAATTTATAACGACTCTTATTTGATCGGTTCGTCGTGCACTCGTCGTTAAATCACAAAGAGACAGTTTTCAGATTTAGAAAGTGATTAATCGACATTCTCGTCCCCCCCTCCCCCCATTAATAATACATTTATACATTTCAAATATTCTGATTTGCTCGTTAGAAAACGTATGTAACCAATAAAACGTATATGTATATGTATATATATATATATATATATATATTTTTTTTTTTTACCATAGAAATTCCACACTAATTCTATTGTCCGAGTCCCCTTGTCAAAAAATATGAAAATAACGACGATAATAGTACGCACTATATATACGAATAATAAATGCCTATTTTATAATACATACCGCAATAATGGGGGAAAAGGACACGTCATGTCACTTTTTCCTCGGCGCACGCGAATAGAAATATATTATTATTATTATTATTATCGAATGTGCTCGGGGTCTCCGACGAGACAGATATGATATTTTACGCAGCCTTAGTTTGACGTTTTACTAAACGCTACGCGCGATTTTTATTTTTGAAAAAAGAAAAAGAAACGTTCCGCTGGAAAGATGAAAGAAATTCAAAACGCGGACATGAATAAAAATTGTACTCGCGCATTGTGAAAAACCGATTTTGATATGCAAAACGAAATCGGACAACAAGGTTTGGCACGCGTATATTGTATTGTATTCGTCCTCCATCACTGTGCTTTCAAAGGATCCAATGATCTATCTCGACCTCGGTATCGCCACCGTGCGCTAATTTTTATATAAGACCGCTCCCCCCCCCAAAGAAATACCCGCACGTTATCGTTTCTTCGTCCCTCCGGTATGTTTTTTTTTTTTCGGGAACGGGACCGCGTCGTAAATCACGCGTAATCCCAATGTGCCCTCACCCTCCAGCCGCCTACACTACTATTCGCAAGAACGAGCTCGAAACCTTCCCCTTCCTCAATTCCCGCGAGCGGCTTTGGACAAACGTTTTTATTTGGAAAGTCGAAATTCCAATGAAACGGATTTTTTTTTTTTTTGACGTTTCAACCTATTTAGAGATTTTTGAAAATGCATAAATACATTATATCTTTATACCAACGTGACATAGGTGTGATTAATATAATTTTATAGTATTATAGTGTAATTTACCAATGACGTGTTTTGGGGGAATAAAAATGTATATAATAAGAATATATAATATGTATCACCCCTTGACTATTTATTTTTATTTTTATTTCTATCATTTATAAGATATTTTTATTCTTAAAATACATATGTAATTACTCGTTTATTATAAAAATCAAATATTTGGTAATTATATCAATAATTCTCGAGCATTGTAATACACACATACTGATTGTGAAATCACAGCTATCCATACAGTTGATATATAACCACTTTTTTTTTTATTTATTTTTTTTCTCATTTATTTTTATACATATTATTAACTTCCCTCGTTCAGAATCGTCTTATTGAAGATACATCGTTTCTTTAAAATTCAATACACCCGTCAAGAGAATCCCATCCGTCGTGCGAAGTACACCGGATTTTTAGGACATATAATATTCCGGTCTATCGCTTACAATACTTTTTTGTAGTTGTCGATTACGGCGGATTTTGTTTTAAAAATAAGCGGCGTATCGTTGTTGACTGTTTGAATTAAATGAAGAAATCGTTCGTGTGTCGAAAAAAGATCAGAACAAACGAGTGGATAAGAACAACGAGTGTGTGTGTGTGTGTGTGTATACATACGTTGAGAGAGAGGGCGGGGAGGTAATGATACCGATAAAGGGGGGGGGAGGGAGAAACTTTATTCGTGCCGACTCGAAACCAATGTACTCTATATAAATCGTACTTTGTTAAAGACGTGGGCGAATCGAGAGAAATTCCGGATATCAACGGACGAAACTTTTCACCTCCCTATACTACTTATGACTGCACACACGTATTACTCGGTGTGGCCTGTTTGATATCCCTCGTTTTCTAGAGTCTTTGGATAAAAAATACAATTTTGTATCGTTTATAAATACGTTTCAACGAAATTCAGTGGCAGCAGAACGGTTCGTGTTTACTTTACCCGAATTATAACACGCGTATTTCTACCCTCTGTCGTTTAACGCGCTAATAACGTGTATGAATATAATTCTCGATATTTTCGATAAAAAACTACGTGGATTCGAAGCCGTTTTTCACCACGACCGATGGCTAAATTGGAAAAAATTAGCAGGAGGACTCGAGAAAAAGACTCAGTAATTAGTACTTATCGGTCTGCACGGCTAAGTTCCCTCTCGTGCAATACATACAATTATAATAAATTTAGGGCTAGGGACTTATAGCTCTAAAAAAAACTTAAAAATATGCGAAAATGCTAAAATCTCTCATAAAACATATATTTTACTGTAAAAACTCAAAATATTTAAAAATTGTATTGTATACTATATTTTAATATGTATTATTAATTGTTTTTCAATTATTTATGAAATTTCTTTTCTTTTTTTTTTAATCTTTATTCATTTAAACTTACATTTAAACAAATGAAAACATCAAAAAATAATTTTCAATCTCTTGAGGTATTCAGTAAAATATTTTCCAATACCAAGAAAATTCAAATTAAATATTGAAAAATATCGAAAAAATAGCTGAATATATGCAAATTAAAGAGAACTGCATACAACTCCTGGTGTTATGAAACGTATTTCTACATTACTTAACTATGTTTTGAATGATTTTTGATAAGCATGCTATAACTCCTATAAGCCCTAGCCCTAATAATAATTAACTGTATAGATAATAAACAATAGCATATTATTCGTTGCTTATTTCAGTAGGAGTTAGTTTAAATATCTCGAATTCACAAATCCCTCCCCCACCTGGATTTCAACCATTTCGTCATCAACGTTCTATTTTTGAAAAAAAATAAATAAATAAATAGGAAGTGTATGCTTATTTATTTGAAAAAAAAAAAAAAAAAGAAAGAAAGTCTCCTCACATGCCCCTTCTTATTCAATCACTGACTACAACAGAGAATACGATCCGAGAACAAATATTTAGGGCTCTGATATCAATGACGCTGTAGGTACGTCGGAGCTTCCCAGTAGGATCATTGTTTGTATATACATATATATGTATGTATGCCAGATTCATACTCAGAAGTATCGAATTCTTCTACGGGTAAGTGATCCGGGTCTTCGTAATATCGATGTAGTGTTTACACACGGGCAATATTGTAATGTTTTAAGTAAACACTACAGCGTACGAAATTGACGGAAGTAGAGAAATTACCTAAAAAAAATAATTCGTGATAACTAGGGCACGGATTTTCAAGTTCTAAAAAACATGAAAAATGCCTTTCAAAATTGTTAAAAAAAAAAAAAAAAAAAAAATGATCTAAAAAATTCAAAATAAATTCGTTGAAAGTAACGTTTAAAAACTAAATGCTGGCATATATTGTACTTTTTATTAAACTATGTGAATTGAACTTCGTTTTTGCCTGAAAATTATATGTTTTTTTTCCACGTATAACACAAAGAACAATCATATAATACTCGACGTTAAATGCGCAGTTAATGCGAGCCACGTGCATAGACGTTACCTGTTGAGGGGACGTGGAATACTAGGTATTTTCTTTAGACATAACGTATGATGACAATAACAATAATAATAAAAAAAAATCCAATAAAAAATGCTGAACAATGAAAAACCGGTCAACTCGAAAAGTGTAGAGCACATTTTTTTAAGAGATAATTATATTTATATAAATTACAATTTTAAATAGGCTTACAGTTTCTTTTATTGAACCAAATAACGTTTTATACTTAAATTAAAATTATATATTGAAATTACAAATATTTATGTAAGTTTTCTAATTTTCACATAAAAATTATTATAATTATTGATATTGGATGATAAAAAAGCTTAGTTTAGAGACTTTTAACTTGTTGAAAAACATTTTTTTTATTTTTTCACTATGGTTTTTTTATAAAATCCCTAAACATTTACTTACAATATTATATTGTTGTTGAATATTAATGCTAAACATATTATAATAGATATGATACTATATGGATTTAACACCCATTTTAGGAAATTTTTACGTCTAGAAATGATTATATATAGTTCTTTAACTACATAGTATATTTAATAAAATAGAATATTGATTAACTGTCTGAAGTGAAAATATTGATTTATTTTTAACTATTGTGTTTTATTGTTGATAAATACAATATATTTTTTTTACTCTTTAAAACGCTGCCCCTAGTTATTTTGAGATGGGTTTGAAATATAAATTTAAGAAGGGGAGACACACAATACATAAAAGTGTTAAAGCGAAGTGAATCATTTTTAATTTTCAAAGAGATAATATTTTGATCATCATTCCGATTTAAATTTACTCGTGTGTAAAAAGAAACGTCGTACGAAAATTGCCTTTAAAATACAAAAAAAAAAAAAAAATAGATATGACGTGAAAATCAAAAGGGTTCAAAAAAATATAATAAAAATAGCCTCGTTTTTAATTATTATATCATATTATACTTATTATACAATATTATGATACTCGGAAAGCGTACCATATTGTTTCAGAGCTCCCGGGAAAAATATTAAATTTGCATTAAAATCCGCGCCTTAATGATACGAATAATATATAAATATAAAAAAAAAAAAAAAAGAAGATTTTTAGTCGTTCGGGCACTGATGATGAAAAGTTTTTAAAAACCACCGCGGATCCCTTCGCTTCTCGGGACACGGGATTATTATTATTATTATAATGCCGCACGCGCGTAACACAGTCGATCTTATATATTACTATTATTATTATTATTATATTCAGTCGGCGGTGTCGCCGCAACGCGGCCGCGCCCTCCCCTAATAAACCGACGAGAGCCACGACGTGAAACCGCAAAACTCTGCTCCGCACATTCCTACGGCGGCGGCGATTCGAATTATTATATTATTCTCATCTCGGAGAACAGTAGTAATAATAATCAGTGGGGTCGTCCCCCGAGGACACGACGCCGCCGCCGCCGGAGCGCAGTCGTGCCCGAGGCCACGTGCTTTGTAATAATTTCAAAAATAAAAAATTCCATACGCAACGCAAAAATGTATTAAATTCGTCTACCGGTGTATTCGATATTAATAATACCTGATATTTTACTACGCACAAAACAACGCGTGATGATTATATAAATAATTGAATGTTGAAAATTTTATTACTGACTCTGTATTTATTATAATTATTGTTTCAAATACTGAGTAATATGTATATACACAAAAAAATAACGTGTAAAATGCATCTACAGATTTTTTTTTTTTCGTAATACACTCCAAACGTGTAAGTGAACATATGAATACAAAAATTTCATTTTCTTTTTTTTGTTCAATAATATTCTGAAATGTATGTCCTTATATAAACTATAAAGACGAATCTTTATTAGTAATAGATGGTTATAATATCTACATAATGGTGTCCAAAAACAAAGTACTTACATTTTAAAATTTAGCTTCTCCTCTATTATATAAAAAAAAAAAAAACTCTTCTCTTGCAGGAATTTCTCAACGTGTAAGTTATGATATTGCCCATCATTTGTTTCCATATTCTAATATATTTTTTTTTTTTACAAACTATTCTACCGATTATTATGTTATTCCATATTATTATCTATTGTCTACTATCAGAAAAAAATAAAATCTGGTTAGATCTGTTTTCACGGTGAATTTTGAATCTTTATATACCTAACGTGATTAATGTAAGTATAGTATTCAGACGTATGATTATTATTTCATTGTGAAATTCATATTAATAGTTGAAGTTCGGTGAATAGCTTTTTATGGATGTTAGAAAAATATATGAAAATGGTCTTTTGCGCATAAAATAACGTTTGAAAAAATCTTAACTCGAGAGGCAATTTTTTGGCTTTGGTTTTCATTAAAATGTATATATATATATAATGGTTTTCAATATCGGTTTTGCATTCAAAAAATAAAAATGTTCAACGACCATGTGTTGAACGTATAGTTCTGACAGTTGGCCGTCACTGAACACCACGTCTTTCAACGTGACCGTTGACAGTGTCGTGGACAGGTACATCTCAAATTATTATTCATTGTCGATTCCAAAGTGTTTCAAAATAATTTTGTTTCTTTTCTAATATTATCATCGTCGTGTCCTTGCTTATATCCGAGGGCAGACCGCCGAAAGCATAGAACACGTAGTATGTCGAAGTATCTACCAATTATAGTTTATTAATAGTAATTGAAAAATACGTTTCACATGTCTTAAAAATATAATCTATGCCAGTGCTTGACGTCGTAGTACAATTTTTTGTTCTATTTTTCTTATTAGTATCCCAAAATCAAGCAAACAATAATGTTCGGTTATAAACGCGATGACATAATGAAATTTAAATCGTTTTTTGATTTTTTTTTTTTTTTTTTTTAATTTCATCGATGCTCTGTGTGATGAGTAAAAATTCCATCCACGCCTATGGGATAAAGAATAATCGTTAAATAATATTAGTTGTAGGCACCAATACAAAGGCTGTGATTTTAATGCCTCAAAAAATCTGTAAAAATGTCCATGAAAATATGTGAAAAAAATAAAAAATAAAATAAATACATTATAAAAATTACACTTTATATTAATTTATTGGGGCTTATAAAGTTTTCAAAATATATTACAAGTGTATTTTTGTATTTTTAATTATTATTTAATTTATATGGTTTCTTTATTTTAACAGTATTAGAAACAGTACCCATTAGTGTTTGGATGTAAGTTATAAAATACTACTTAACAATAATATAACACGAGCACTAGTAGTGATAGTACGAAATTACGAGAACCTACTTTATAATTTGTTGTATATTATATTTTAAAATTAATATGTTGCTGTGTAAAAATCTTAAAATAAAATTTGAAATTCATATTTTTTATTGCGTTCAAAATGTCCAATAACTCTAAAAATGCCTTAAAATGTTAAGAAAATGAACTAAAACATTTTAAAATTGTCAAAAAATGCAAAATAAAATATTTGCTTCTTCTCATTCGACATTCAATGTTGTGCATGTAATAGATTTGTGATCGAAATCCCAGGCCTAGTTATTACTGTCACGTGAAATTTTCATTAAACTATTTTCTAAATGATCGTTACGTAATACATTACAATGTATGCTACAGATTACTGTAAAAAAGTCCTATCGTTCGTTTAAAAAAAAGGTTATGAAAAAAAAAAAAAAAAAAAAATGTTTCATCTTTTTACGGGCTTTGAAGTCGTTACAAGCGTAGAAAAAATCAAAAAAATGTTGAAATCAATCGTCACTGTAAAACGGCTCTTTTTTCCCCTCCGAATCTAAACAATCGATTACCGACTAATATTATTATTACTGAAAACAATCACGTTTTCTGATTTTGAAAATCTAATTTTGATTTATTCTTCTGTTTCAGGTACGTATATCCACGTCTTTAGTCTACGCTCTGAGTTTGGATCGATCGGTGAAAAACGTTGTTCGGTAGAACAACATTTTAGCACTTTCCTTTCCAATGGCAAACAAAAAAAAAAAAAAAAAAAAAAATCTATTGGAAATCAAAAGAAACGCACTACTTATAAGGCGGAAAAAATAACGAAAAATGCTATTTCGATTGTGGTCTGTGAAAAGAAAGTGAGAAAAATCTTTTTTTGTCGAATTCGGCGAAGTTCCGGTCTAGGTAAGGTACCGCGAACTTAGAACTGTAAATTTGAACGAGATTTTTGAAAATATTATGTATTTTTTTTTTTTTTAATTCGTCTGTGACGAAACGTACAATTCATTTAAACGCATATACCTAATCATAAATTGTTCAAAGCTGCAGAGAAAGATATTTTATTGGTTCACTTTAATTCGTTTCAATGTTGAGAATATATTTATCTATTTTTCGAGAAGTTAATAACATAAAGAATAATAATAGTCGTCATTTTCAATACACTCACCAAGAGTATCTGACCCGAAGAGCGAAAAATATCGGTGGTGCGAAGTATGTCCGGCTTTCTTATCTGTACTTTACTTTACTTTACATTACTTTTTTTACCTATTTAATATAAATAAAGCAAAAAAAAAAAAACTGAAATAAGAAAGAAAGTGTTAAAAGAAAAATGTCCAAAATTTTTTTTCACATTTTCAAAATTTTCTTGCGCCAAAATGTTTTTCATATTTTTGTTTATATAAATGTTAAAATGTTCATAAAGTTTGGCTCAAAAAATGATGGTTTCCGAGTCCTTTTTAACAAATTTTAATTTTGAGTAGTTTTTCAAAAAAAAAAAAAAAAAATGAAGAGTTTAAAAATTCAAAAAATGACCTCTTTAAAGTACCAACTAGAGGTAAATCCGGTTTTAAAACGTTACCGATAGAAACTTTTGGACAAATAGATCTATACGAAAAAGTGTATGCTGCAAAAAAAAAAAGAAGAAAAACAAAGGAAAAAAAAAAATAAACATCATTGTAAAAAAACACTTGCTTCTTCGCTTCGTTCAAAATCTAAAGGAATATTTAGGTGTTAATATTAAATTTACAAACTTAGCGTCACGTGCCAATTTTATGAGACTATAAACTGGACGAGTATTAAAAAAATATGGAAAAGGTCAATTCGGTATATGAAATTAATTAGTTTAACCACTTAGTGGTTATTATCGATAAACTTCTAAAACTATAATATTATGATTTCGACCAAATTAATAATTCACTATAGTCACACATCATCACTCAAATCCGTTCGGTACAATTATTCCCATTTTGGGGCTACAAGCTCCGTGTCGGGGGGGGGGGGGTTCATCGAAAATGGGAGTGTACAGTGATAATATTATCTGTGACAATTCGATGATGTATAATATTATTTTGCATAAACCGATGATTGTACTCCGGACGACCTCGTAAATCCTTCGGATCGCACAAATAATAATAATAATAATAATAATATTATTATAGTGTTACACATTCTGTGTGTAAACGGCGGTGCAAAAGCTAAACCGTAAATCTCTCGCCGTCTCATCCGGTCTATTAGAGCGACACGACGATTTCCCGTCTGACGGTATGTTTATTTCGCGCGAACCGTTTGTTTGCAGACATTTGATTTCACTACGTTTCCACTACTCCATACGCTCACTGTCGACATTACATTTTATTGCGTTGCGTCGATAATTTTGCGACTGCGTCGTTTTTTCGCCCCCCCCCCCCGTATCGTTATAAATTTAGGGCTAGGGACTTATAGGTCGAAAAAACTCAAAATTTGCATGCATTTATGCTCTAAAAATATATAAAAATGCTGAAATAATATCTTATAAAACATAAATTTTACTGTAAAACTTAAAATATTTAAAAATTTTATTGTATAATATATTTCAATATGAACTCTTCTTCTATTATTTATGAAATTTCTTTTTAAGCTTACATTTAAACAATTAAAAAATATCAAATAATATTCAACGTTTATTCAGGTGTGTAGTAAAAAATTTTCCAATACCAAGAATACTCAAATTAAATATTAAAAAAAAATTGTCAAATATGCACTTAAAACTCGAACACAACCGAAATATGCACTTATATCGAAAAAAGAGCTAAATATGCAAATCAAAGAGAACTGCATACAACTGGTTTTATGAAATGCATTTCTATATATTACTTAGATATGTTTTGAATGATTTTTGAAAAACATGCTAACTCCTATAAAGCCCTTAGCCGTCAGTTTTTGTCTGGATCTTTTGTTATTTTGGATATAGTAACGAGTCGATTTTGACGTATTATTATTATTATTACATTAATTGACATTCCGATGATAACGTCTTCGCGAGACAAACATCACTATCGTCGGTTTTCGATATTTGAAGTCGAGAGTTTTCCCAAGTATCCTTAAGTAAGTAAGAATATCTGAAGACGTTCAGAGGAATCAAATGTTATCGTTAAGAAAAAAAAAAAAAAAAAAAAAAAAACAATCGGATTGATTAGAACAGTGATTTTTGAATGTTTTTCGTTTCATAAACCGCATTTTTTTTTTTTTTTTTTTTATCTATCATTTAGTAGGTGAACCTTTCATAAAGTTTATAACATAATAATACGAATAGCGAATATATTCTTTAACCTTAATTAAAATAACATAATACACAATATTATATTCATAACACACATACTTTTACAATTGAACATTATGTAATTGTATATTTATATAATATGACTTTGTCTATGTATTAATTTTTTTTTTTTGTTTTTTATTAAAAGAAAATCAATTACAAACAATGTACGATAATAATTCGTTATTCACATTTTGATGGAAAACCCGATCTTGAACTTTAGATATTTAATAGGTCTACATAAATTAGATTTCACGATTGAAATTTCTACTCCAAAGTCTAATTCAAAATTTAATTTAACCTAACCTAACCGTTTTATACGAGCTTTCCTCATAACCGAAATGGCTTAAAACACAGTTTCTTGCTGATTCTCGGTCAAAAATTTTTGATAATTTCGGATTTTCAGCGCAACGTGCAGCTTCAATAAACCGAACACGAAATTTGTCACGAAGCGATAATAATGCTAATATAGTTCTACTATTATCGTTGAACTTAATTTCGTATATTATATTTTTGTCACGACCCCATTGTGGTTTCCACCCCCCCCCAAGTTAATAATAACCACCGGTTTAGAATCCATAAATTATTCGAATTAACGTGAATTCTCGAGATTGTATGTAGTGGGGATTAAAAAGAATTTTGCTTTTTCACATAATGTCGAGAAACAGCGCTGCGTGTACTTTTATAATAATTCGTATACTTTAGTTAAACCAACCCTTGGCCATGCATATACCTAAATGAAGCATTAAAATGGAATACGCTTAGAGTGACCGATTGAAAAGAATCAAATTACCGTATATTCTATCCCTTACTCATTCGGATCACTGATAAGGAACTGTTATCATACTTTGAAATTAATTTTATTGTTTTCGTATAATATCTTATAATATCTAATATGATAATATGAAAATTTAAAGTGGTACCAACCGAATAAAAAAAATAATTTTATTTTTCTCGAAATGGTCACCCTTGGCGTATTCCATTTGATTGCTTCAATTCACTATACGTAACAGTATACCGTATATATGATATTCTTTACTCTATGAGTTAAAGTAAATGTTATTAAATCGTCTCATTGATGCCTAACTATTTATTATCATTAATAACCCCAATACTCGTCACGTCCTCGGAAAATTATTTTACCAAAAACAACAAAAAGAACACCGCGCGCGCGTTAATGCGCGTTGTACGTGATGATTAAAAGTTTAGTCGTGTACGGAGCGAAATGTACGTATATATATATATATATATATATATATGGTATAAGGAATATATTATTACCAAGGCTAATACTAATGAGAATCGGGAGTGGGAGGGGGAGGACGGGGATAAAAGGGATCTAGTCGGAAAAGTATTAAGTATATTAATGGTGGAAGTAGTATAAGAGACGTGAAATAATGGAGAAGAAATTTAGTCGTGAATTATGGACGTGGTAGTTCCGGTAAAGCGAGTAGGGTCGAGGGGGGGGGGTGGTCTAGATGAAAGTGACGTTTTCGTAAAGTCAACGTGGTGACTGTGTATGTGTTATTACCGAAATGTAATTAGCACCGAAGACGTAAAAGTTTCATATTCGTGTTCGGATGTGCACTGTGATAATAAGGGCGTAGAATTTATATATATATATATAAATATTATAAATAAAACGCGTTAAGACAAAACGAGTGAGGTTTCAACCGGTTTTTGATTTCGGCCGAACCACTACCACCGATGGACGTCAGTAAATGTGACCTGCTCGTACATGGAATACGCTAAGAGTGACCGTTTTGAGAAAAATAAAATTATTTTTCTTATTTGGTTGGTACCTACCACTTTAAATTTTCATATTATCATATTAGACAAGATACGCAAAAACAATAACAATTAATTTTAAAGTATGTTAACAGTTCTTTTTATCAATGTTAACAATTCCTTATCAGTGATCCGATTGAGCAAGGAATGCAATATTTCGATACGGTAATTTGATTCTTTTCATCAGGTCACTCTAAGCGTATTCCATTTCAATGCTTCATTTAGGTATACGTACTATGGCTATGCGGGTTGGTATATTGTCACAAACACAAATGGACACGAGAAATTCGGTACAATTGTGTATTATATTATGCATATCATATATTTTATTTCGTTTGTTTAAAAAATATTATGAATTTAATATTATTATCAAACTATCTTTGATCTTATTAAAATTAAATCTTTGTACGTTTTCCTTTACGGTTTTTCTATTTATGTCGATTCGTTTTAAATGAATATAGATGACATATATTACCTTTTAATATTAATCGATTTTTCCCATACTTACACCAATTGAAATATTAATAAATAATTAAATGAGGAAAAAATCCATATTTTATATATTATGTGTGTGTGTGTGTGTGTGTATAAAACCAAAAACGAGCAAAAGTGGAAATCATTGTTACGGGTTGGTTTCGAAACTACCAATTCAGTTGACATGCAGTAAAAAAATAAAAATAAAATTAAAAGTGAACATCACAGAACAGGTTTTTAGGCAAAAATTTAGTCCAATAAAGTTAGCGAATAATTTGTTATTAGTTAAATTAAATAACTGCATAGGTCTTCTAATTATTGGTAGCTTCGCAATAAAACCTATAATATGTGTATGCGCGTCTCACCAGAGAACAAAAATATATTGTTTACAAAGAAGTTTTACAACCTTAATAAAAAAAAAATATATATATACAGAGATATTATATAAAATCAAAGAGATATTCTATAAATTAATAAATAAAAAAAAAAAAAATGTACACTATAGAAGAAAATAATAGTTTTTTCAACCTCAAATTATTTTATAAAATAGTCGAATACCTCCAGAGTGAAACCATCTAGTTGTATATTTATTATATTTATTATATAAGTAAGTGCCACCCTAGTAACAAGCTATATTATGCAACTCATACGATGAGAGACATTTCTTAACTCAATAATAATAATAATAACACACACGAATAAATCCGGAACGGAGAGAAAACTTGTTGACAACGATTTTTGAGTAAAAGAAAAAAGGGACTAGAATATTTTGTAACATCACATAAATTAATTTTTGTTTTCTCGAGTTTTCGAAACATAATTTGACGTAATTATATAATTTTTATAATTATACTTTTTCTGCAAAAAAAAAAAAATAATAATTATAATAATAAAAATTGCTTATTTTTCGTTTCGAAATGACAATACTACGAGTACATTTGCACTAAAAAAAAAAAAAAAAGGACCTTTAAATTTAATTCAATTTCACTTGTTTTGACGGTGTGCAATATTAATTATAATAATTTTTAAAGATTAAAAGTTTCCTCAACTCAAACCCGAGCTAAACGTTAGAATTTAATTACGACTACATTCATTGTCAGCACGTGGCACGTACATTCAATGGGTTCGGTCGTGATGTTAATTTAATATTCGTTACTCGTTATTTTCATTTGAAACATTAAAAATATAATAACAATAAAATGTTTTCGTTTCAGACCTCGTTTTGGTGTCTTCGGGGCATATTATTATTCGTTTTTCTCTCGGTTTTCAAGGGCACCATCGATTTGCTGCAACCCTTGTTCATAATAAACACGTAGCGTTTAATCTCTGTAGTGTGTTTTTAAAAAGTCAAAGAACCTCGAAAAATATCCACAGTGTTATTCTTTTTGTTCTTGTGATACCGCGGTACCGGTAACTGGTTTTTTCTCCGTGAGAAACGAATATATATATATATATATATATATATATATTAATACAATGAATTCCAATCTCTCACTTAGCAACAATAATTAGTGACAACTAGGGCTAGGGACTTATAGAAGTTAGCATGTTTTCCAAAAATCATTCAAAACATAGCTAAGTAATATAGAAATGCGTTTTATAACACCAGGAGTTGTGTGCAGTTCTCTTTAATTTGCATATTTAGCCCTTTTTTTTGATATAAGTGCATATTTTGCATATTTCTCAATATTTAATTTGAGTTTTCTTGGTGTAGGAAAATTTTTCCCTGAATTTCCGAAGAGATTGAATATTATTTGATATTTTTATTTGTTTCAATGTGAGCTTAAAAAAAATAAAAATTGAGAAAAAAAAAGTAATTTCATAAATAATAGAAAAATAATTAATAACACATATTAAAATACATTATACAATTAAATTTTGAAATATTTTGAAATTTCACAGTGAAATTAACGTTTATAAGAAATTATTTTTGCATTTTTTTAGAGCATAAATGCATATTTTAAGTTTTTTAGAGCTATTAGACCCTAGCCCTAGTAACATCCGTTCATTTTTACACCCTCCCCTGCCCCCGCCCCCCCCGTATTCTGGCTGCGGTTGCACTCGAGAACTCGGTGCGTGCTAGAGGGTTGCGTCCGGGGTGTCCTCTTGTGTCTACCGCGTAATTACGTACGTCGCAGCCGCCGCCGGTCGGGGCACGTACACGGGGATAGAGTACGTAACGAACAAAAACAATTATCTGGTTGAATTTTTATTTTTTTTTTTTCACTCCGAATAAAGTACGTTACACGAGTACTACTGCATTACACGATGGGGCAACCACTATCACCGACGGTCGTTTTTTAAAAATTCACAAACCTCGTACAAGTGAATTATAAGTAGGTTATGCCTGCACACTCAACAGATGCTCTCGCGGGGTAGGCAGTTCTTTTTTTACTTGTTATTTATTTTTTTTTTTTTTTCCCCCCCACTGTCCGTTAATAGCTCCAACTACCCACTCGTGTCAATGTAACAACGATTACATATTTTAGATGGCTGCGAATAACAAATTTTTATTAATCATTTTTTACTTCCACTCGTCGGTGGCGGAAATAACTTTGAAAATCATGACATGACAGAGTATGCGAAAAAAAAAAACAATAATAACAATAATTACACAGTATCGGCTGTATTTAGGAGTGTTGGAAAAGTATGTGTGTGGGAGGGGGGAATTTTTATTGAACTTTTTGTGATTTTAAATGCAATTTTTACGCCTGTTAAATTCACAGCCCTTGTCATTTAGATAATAAGATCATTTATACATTTTGGAATACAGTTTTTTTTTTTTCCTTACACTTAAATTCTAATTTAAAAACAGAAACACTAGGTATTGCTAAAGGTACTGAAATTATTTTGTTATTATTTCTTTTAAGTACGTAAAAAACCGTTTTTCATAAACGTAACGACCGTTTTATTTGATAACATTTATTGCATATTTTTCGTCCGTTCGACTTCCAAAGACGATATTCGAAATTTCGATACTTAACAACGTCATATTAAAAAAAAAAAAAAAAACAGTGCTCAAACACTCTGCCCGTAAAATATGAAACAACCCGTCACTTGGCCCACTTTTTTGACGCGCGCACAAATCGACGCAGTAGCTGATTGTTAAACTAATGTGTCCTTTAGAAATATCGATGTTACCAAAAATAAACGTTTATACGCCGTCGACTTAAAAATAACACGTTATATTTTCACTACTACTCCGTATTATTAAATAATAAGGTTCCGTCGTGTTTAATTTGTGTGTCGTAAAATTAAAACGTATTTTCGGCTTTAGCTTATATCGACGCGCCCGTTTATATTGCAAAGGACATAAATTCGAGCTGATGTTTCCTTACCGCGGGTTCAGTATAATAATTATTACTATTATTATTATTATTTTACTCGTACCGTTTTGTGATCTTCTCAGTCATATATCCGCTGAATTATAGTCATAATATAGGTCGTATTCGAAAGGGGAGTAGGGGCAATAGGAGGGGTAGTTACTACCCTTTCAAGCATATTAATATTATGATCATAATTTCAGTTTAATGTGAAACTAGTAATATTAATAACGAACAGTTAATACTCTATGACGTATTAATAATTGTAGGTATGAATGATTCCAGTTTTTAAATGTGTATTCGTATTAATTTAACTGTATTTAGACGAATTTTGATCACTTTTCAACTGTTTTCAACTCCCAACGATACTCCTGATCCTTTTATGATAATAATTTATCCAATTTTCTCTAAATTAAAATTAAAAAAACAGTTAATTAATATGTAAATATATTTTTCAAATGGTATGAACGAAACCAGTTGTATTAAAATATAGCGGATATTAATGCTAAGACGTTTATCGTTTTCGACTTACTTGTTAATTTCGATACTTATTTCATTAATAAAACACACACCCTAATCTTCAATGCAATAATCGTTAATGGTAAATTCATAATTAAATCTATTGAACTCAATATTTTGATAAAATAAATTCGTAATACTAATATATATATATTTTATCGGTCTGCCGACGCTTAGTTCAATCCCCAGAGTCAAAAGAAAAAAAAATTAGTTTTAATTTCAAATATATTTGAATTTTTTCCTTTTTAATCGTGCCATGTTGTTTAAGTACCAACAATTATCTTTGAAATGAAAAGCATCACAAAACAAAAAGTACTGTTACAATAGAAAAAAATTGGGTGGATTTTTTTTTTTTTTTGTTATTACAACAGAAGGATAAACCTCGGACGAGGAACGGTACTAAATAAAATTAGAAAACGGGCTGTGTATGGATTTTTATCGCCTAAAACATCACCTCTTCTCTCGAGAATCCTACAAGGTCGAACAAAAGGGAGCATGAGGGTCATGGAGATACCGAATGATTAAGAAATTAGGGAATAGAGGGCGTGAACTAGTACTGTTTTTTTTTTCTAACCAAAAAGTAAGACAAAAAAATTGAATACTAACTCGCAGGAGAAACGCACGCTAAATACAATTATTACAATGTTTTGACTTCAAAGACACGGGGCCCGGCCTGCTCTTCGTCTCTTCGCTCTCTCTCTCTCTCTCTCTCTCTCTTCGGGGCAACAAAACTTACACACACCCATAACACACACACACACACACACACACACACTAGCTCACGCACAGCTGAGAACGACAATATTATGTATATATCCGTGAACTTGTGACCTTTATGGAGCGCGTACCGTAACCATGGTTACCGGGGCGATCTGCAATCACCGACGACGACGACGACGTACGCACACACGCACGCACGCCCGTACGCCCGTTCACGAAAAAAAAAAAAAAAAAAATAGAAAAAAAAAAAAGCTCACACAGACGATTGTCGTCATCATATTAGGAACACGGGGGACGGGGGGCGGGGGAGGAAGGCGACGACGGCAAACCGACAGAATAAAAAAAAAAAAACATACGAACGAAAACGGTTGTGTACTCCGAGACGGATTTCGCAGACAGGCGCTATTGTTATTACCGGAGAGGAGCGTCCGTGGAAAATTTTTCAATGGACTGGTGACGTTATTATTTTTTTTGGCTTCACCTTTGAAACCCATTGAACGTTTTGTGTTATCATTTCACCCAATAAAAAATTATTCGCTCGAAGACCGATTTTAAATACAAAAAAAATAATAATTCCGAAGAAAATCGAGAAGAATTTGAATTTAATCGCGAAAAATATTTTACAATTCAAAATTTTTTCCTACAAATATTAATTCGGACGGAAATTATAAAAATACCGAAGGAGATAAATTCATTGGAATATGGATAATTTTTATCCGCGATAAATTTCAGGTGGTAACTTTTGGCCGTGGTTCTCAAATTTGTTTTTATCAAATTCTTTTAGAAATTGAAATTATTTCTCACGAAACAACTTTGCTTAGCAGTTACTCAATATTTTAGATTCTGAACGAAGTGAAGAAGCTAGTGTTTTTACAGTGATGTTTATTATTTTTTTCTGTGTACAACTTTTCGTATAGGTATACTTGTCCAAAAGTTTCGATCAACAACTTTTTGAAACCGAATATTTTTTTGAAAAAACTACCCAAAATTTGACAATTGAATTTGCCAATTTGAAGTTTTGGACATTTTTCTAACATTTTTTTTTTCTTATTTATTTTTTATATTAATAACTTTTTTCGTTCAGAATCGCTTTATTGAAGAAATGATTTATCGCTTCATTAAAATTCAATACACCCGTCAAGAGAATCCCACCCGACGTGCGAAGTACACACTTTTTTTATGTTTACATCATGTGTGTGTGTGTGTGTGTGTGTGTGTGTGTGTGATTAGAATAAAACGGTCGTAACTCGTGTATGTTTTTTAATTTCATACAATACGAAACAATACATGACGCAAAAGATAAACTCGTTTTTCGAGTACCTCCCCCCCGCCCACTGACACCCAATAAAAAAAAATTTCCTCACACAACTGTATTCTCCGCGTCAGTCCCTAGGACG
>JAIPRM010004223.1:0-23565 GCA_025469315.1 Stegophylla sp. TES_Ste_2020 | reverse complement strand
CAATAGCATAGATAAGTATAATGTAATGATAAGAAGAATTCAATGTTAAATAAATAAAAATTCAAAATTGTTATAGTTTAATAAACAAAATATTTGTATATAAACATATCTTAGTTCATGATTTGTTTCATAGACATATAATAATAGACTATTATATTATTAATTATATACTAATAGAACTATTATATTATGTCTATGGTATTGACTTTGTTTATCATTATTTTCTAATATCTAATCAATAAATATTTATAAATCCAAAGACTATTATACAAATTGTTTATAAAGTCCCTGAAAATGTCACCTATGAGTCTGTCTCTCTCGCACATAATATGATGGCATCATAGTGCTACCCACAAAATGAGTGTAGTGCGCGGTCTATCTATTATATGTCTATGATACACTGGTATAGGTAGTCGGCTATTTAGTATATTATATATATCTATGGTTAATGTATTTTGTAACTATGTTGGGCCCACGCATCCTGTAATCACAGTAACCGTGAATCTACAACAGTTTCTTAACGTTTATTGCAACAGTGAACAGACATACCGGTCAGTGTTAACGACTTCAAATCGCTTAGAACGTTATGATTGTACGTATATTCTATGCTTCCGTAGTGTGTACTAGTAAATAGAATTCGATTACCTGTGGACTCTTTTGCATACATTATTTCTTAAAGAACGTTAATACGCTACGCTTAAACCTACCGTTTCCCATAGACATAGTATCTTTTCAAATTTTTAACTTAAATGATCTAGGTGTTTTCATTATTTTACATATTTTATGCTCACCCTCAGCGTGAGTCGATCGCCTCTCGTCGTTTAACCGGTCGGTTAAACGAATGGTCTTCTTGTGAATTATCACTGAAAAATTTATGTAAGTCAGTATAATAACGGTAAATGTTATACTTAAGTTTTTAAACTCGTCGTACTAATTTTTTCGTTTATTTTGTCAAAAATTTGTCGTAGGTATGTACAGTTCTACGCAATTTATATCTTTATTATTCTTAATTGTCCAGTGTCGTGATGGTATTAAATTTAGAACTCTCCTTCCCTGCGTTGAATAATCTGTTTCTATCATTTTACCTATGAACTCATGTAAAGATCCCTGGGTGATAATACTCGAGTTCACTCGTTATTTTGATATTTATTCATTGTATATAATAATTTTTATTGTTTTATAACTTATTTATAATAATTTTAATTGCTATTAAAACTATTTTCACATTATTCACTTGTTATAAAAATATATTATTTAAATACTTATTACTATAGAGTGAGTGGTAAAACACATTTAGAAGTATATGTATAACTGCATATACTGTGATTACAATGTTACTAGTAGAGTGCATTCGAAAAAAATAGATAGCCTTTATTATTAAATAGTTTAAGTAAGCTATCAGGATCACAAATAGGTACCTAATTGTATTGTGTATATTATTAATTATAATGACTATATTCTAATTTATAACTAACAATAAATTATAAATAAACTTAATTTTCAATATCGTTTTAACTAAATACCTTATATACTCTACAATTATTTTCAAAGTTCTAATTGTAGGAAAATGTATTCTTTAAATAAATAAGTCTACAATTTAACTGTATTAAATGTATTGTATTTTTACATAAACTGTTGAGAACTCTTAGTTTTCTTTTAGATTCTGAATGGAGCGAAGAAGTCTGCTTTTACTATTATGCATTTAAACTAAGAATTGCGGCTCAAATGAAGGTTAATTTAAATAATGGCAGTTTTTGATTTCTTATTATAACGTAACATTTATTGTTTCTTTAAAACTTCATATCAATCTAGAGTATCCCAAGCGAGGAGCGAAAAATACCAATGTTGCAAATTTGTCCCTCCATTTTAACATATAAAGTATGAATAATACATTTTTTTTTCTAATACTTAGACATTTAGGTGCCAGTATGGTGTCATTATTACAATTTGGTAACAATAATACTAATAACATGAATTCAAGTTTGAAAAGAAGTCTTGAAGAGGATTCAGGAGCTTCACTCATCAATGTGGTGAGTGGTGAAAAACATGAAATCAAAATTGTAGATGAACCTGTAAGTATATTTTATATAGTAATGAAACTTAATGTGGGTAAGTGAGTCAATAGAGTAAGTGCATCATCGCCTAATAAGTCCTATAAAATATGGGTTAAAAAATTGAGAGCTAGTAGATATTGCATATAATGTTATTTGGAACCAGTTGCTTTATATGGTAAATTTGTAAAATTTGTATTTGATTATAGTCTTGATTAAAAAGCTACATTTTATTTTATCAACTATTGTGGTATGGCAGAGGAAATTAAAAATTTGACCTTAAAACAAATTAAAATTTTTACGGATAACTCCTGGTAATACTACTATTATACATACTTATTGTGTATTTTAATTCTTTGTTGGTTAATTATGTCAAATTAGTTATTTGTATACACTTTCCGACAGAAAAAAAAAAAAAAAACATGATTTGGGCAAGTGCAACATCATTAATACAGTAAAGGGTCGATTATCTGCACTAATTGGGACCGAAAGAGGTGTGGATAATCAAATACAGTAGAGTTACGGATAGTTGGGTGAACACGGTATTTAGGATGGTGCATAAATTAATTTGTACATTTGTTCATAGATAGTTTCTTTGGAATTCCCGAAACCCAATAAATCTATGAAATATTTTTATTAACAATAAAATATTTTTATGGCCTGTTAATTTAACGATCATGAAAGTACCCATACTACCTCCTATCTATAGATTTAAATGTGTTCTTAATACGTAGATACAAGATTCTTTTATACATAACTATCAATAAAACAAACCAATAAGAGGTTGTTAAGGCAACGCATTGTAGATTTTATGAAGATTTAGTTTTAATGTACTTTATTTTTTAATAAATCTTGAAATTTATTGTATTTTTATGATAAATAAATGCTTTTTTTGTCCTTTTTCAGATTTTAAATACTTTTTTATTGTTTATATTACCTTAAAATCTGAACCCTAATAATAAGATATATTGTTAATATTATTCATTATTTTAATTTATTATTGATATATTGCTTAAAGTTTGTACACATTTCATATGATATCAATGAAACTATCATAATGAATGATAATACTAAATTAATATAAACTAAAAATAAATTTGTACAAACATTTTGTTGTGCAGATAATGTACGTACAAATAATCATCACGAGGTACTGTGAATCAATAACTTTTTTGTTATTTTAAAATATATGGAATTTCAGACTAGACAATTTACCAATTAATATTCTTCATGCTTACTAGCAACTACAGTACAGTTGTACCAAAAAGTTCCTTAGTGATTAGGTTCCAGCAAATTGTGTCCAGTGCTGCAGTAACGGCTAGGTATACTTACAATTTAAATAATTACGTACTACACAGCGGCTCCTTGCATACACTTACAGCGCATCAAATTAATCGGGTTTTTCAGAAACTATTACTATTACCTATAAAGTTCTTTCAATATTATTATATAACCTGTAGTTTTAAATTAAAGTTGTGGGTTATAATTATTATTTAAATTTAACTTGAAAATAGTGAGAAAGTGAGGAAATTTAACATATAATGAAAATAAGTGAGCAGTTTTAAAAATAGTGAGAAATAGTGAAAAAAGTGAGTTTATAGCTGATATATACTAAGCCTGATATTGTTCTATATTAACTCATAATTTTCTATTTACATCGTGTTTTATTTTTGACTTTAATTTTGCTATTATGAAAGAATAGGTCAATTGCATATTTTTAAGAATGGTATTTTAGTTTTGGAAAAAGTTATATAGCTATGTGTAATGTTGCTCTTGCCCCATTATACTTTATACACAGTTCAGTATAGAAATATATGATCCTGAGCCATTTACCTCTGTGAGTGAGGATTGTGAGCCACTTGAACTTTTTAAAAAAAATATATATTTAATTTTGTAACAATTTTCAACAAAATGCATTTCTGACATAAATATCTCATAGCATTTGGAAAACATATGATTGTAGACAGTGTTGGGTAAATTGCTTTTAAAAGGTAATAAAATAATGTTACACAATAAAAAATAATAATTAAATTACTTCCATGTTACTTAAAATAAATTTTATCTCGTTACATTAGTTTTTGGTATAAAAGTAAGGCGTTACAAATGTGTTACTTTTTTTTATATAAATCAGACTTTAAATTTATGTAAGTAGCATGTCTTAAATCAGTGGTTACCAACCGGTAGGGGATTTTCCCCTAAGGATAAATAAGATACTACGCAGTGAGGAATTCAGTGATGGTGAAATAATGCTAAGTTTTTTTTGTTAATTTTGTTAAAAAAAAATAAATTTTAAATGTACTAAAATTATTTAATAATAACATTTTTTTTTTTTAGTAATAATAAACTTGATAATGTTTAATAAAATAGTCTTGTATAAATACTATAAACTAAGCTCTGCTCAAAATTATTTTAATGAAAAAATTATTTATTGTTTATTTAAAATTTAACATACCTACCAAGTCCCACCCGAGGAGCGAAGTCTGCCGGCTTTCTGATAATGATAAGAAAAGGGTAATATGATTATATTTATAGTTTTATTCATTAAGATATTTTTTTTTTATTTTATTATTAAGATCATTATTATTATATGTAAATAAGGCGTTACTTTATGTAAATTACTTTTAAATAATAATATTGTTATAGTCATTATTCTAAAAAAAAATTTGGTAAATTAATTCCTACTACGTTAATAAAAAGTAGTTTTGTTACAGTTTACATTACTACCCAACACTAATTTTAGGTAATATCTTGCTAAACTTAAATGTAAGTTTTGAAAATCAATTGAAATTGAAATTTTTTTTAGAGACTCATTTACCCTTACTAACCTTATATGTTTTACCTAAAATATTTTATCAACCTATATAGTTTATTATTGGACGTATCCGGAAAAGTAGTTTGCTGATTGAAGAATCATATATATCGCGTGTTCACTGTCTCATTAATTACTACACAGAAACTAATAAATTCGTCATTAATGATAATGTAAGTTAATTTGTACATTTATGTTTGTTAAATCCCATTTACATAATGCAGTAAATGGTAATTGTTAATGCCATGGCAGTAACTTTTAACTATCATGCGAGGCTAGATAGTGTGACAATGCTGTCGCTCTATCACCATTTTTTGTTCTTGTGTAAACACGCCTTTATGTTAAATTATAAAATTATGATAGTCTGAGAGATCTAGACTTGACATCGGCTAATACTTCTTAAAATTAAGATATTACATATCAATATGTTTTTTTTTTTTTTATATATGCGTGGTCGACTTGCATTCCCTTGGTGGTTTACATAAAATGAATATTAGAGAATAGAGATAGAACCAACAAATAAGTGTTTTTAAAATTTCTATTGAATTGTGATTAAATTGTCACTGAACTTTGATGCCAAGAAGAACACATAATTAATTATTTTAATAGAATTAGGTATAATATAATTATATACCTCATCAAGTTCAATTTAACTGTTTGAGTTTTAGTTATTAATATTCTTAATGAGTTTTTTCAATGCTTTTGATATAACTAGCATAATAATAATATAAATAATTTTTTAGCAAGTCAATTTACTAAAATAATAAAAAAAAAAGTAAAGTAAATTTAAGTATCTAAAGTAAAGTATAGGCAAGAGAGCTGGACATACTTCGCACCACGGGTATTTTTCGCCTTTAGGATCAAATACTTTCAATAATACCATTGTGAATAAAGAGAGTTCATAATATAAAGAACTATAATAGTCATTATTTTTAACACCCACTAAGAGTATTTTATCTAAAGAGCGAAGAAATACCGATGTTGCAAAGTATGTCCAGCTATCTTATCTAAACTTATCCATGGTTTTTATTACTTTACCTTACTTTAGGAATTTAAATATACTTTACTTATTTTTTTCTAGTAAATAAAGAAAAGGGAAAACAATTTAATGAGAAAAAAAAGTGTTAGAAAAAAATATCTAAATTTTTTTATTTTTTATTTTATGTTTCTTTCTTTAATTATGTTTTGGATAATTTTAAATAACCTATATAATATTAATTTAAAACTTTATTGTTAATGATGGAATTATAGTAATCAGTCATCTAAACCTAAAAAATCATAGTAAACAATTTTTGTTATTTGCCAGTAATAATATATTTTTATAGTATTCAGTCAGTGGTACATTTGTAAACAATGAAATATTACCAAAAGGAACAAAAATAGTACTACACCATGGAGATCTCATTGGCTTTGGATCAAGAACACATTTGGACTTTGTATACAAATTTGTTCTAAACAATTATAAGAAAATTAAGTGAGCATTTTAATGACAATTTTAAGTTCAATTGTTTAGTGATTTCAACTTTATTAATTTGAATAATACCTTCCATATCTCCCATTTTTATATATTTAAATTGTTATCATTTTAGAATATCTGAATTGCACCTGAAGAATGATTTGGCAAAGCATAAAGCAATCTTGGAATCATTTACTTCTGATTTAAACAAAGTAATATTATTTATTAATAAGTACAATATTCTGCTACCCTTCACAATTTAAAGTACTATAGTCTATTTAATTTAAGTTTGCCCAGTTTCGCCCATGCATTTAGCCACTGTAACTGTCTGACCCCCTGGTCATGATATAGGTACTTTATGATTAGTAACTTGTGTTCGCCAACCAATGTTACTTTTCGTAGATGATGGCTACCTCCGTGTATACAGACCATGAAATTATAAAATTATACACAATAAAATGCAGCCTTGCTATAATATAATAATACTTATTGATGCATGCGGCCGTTATTGTAGTTCATTTTATATACATCATGTAGTGTTGCGATGATAATCTCAAGCGCTCACTGTGGCAATTGACATTCACGTACACGACGTATTTTTGTTCATCAGTCGGGCTCGGGCAAACTTATTCTGAATATACTTATTCTCCAATAGCTATTTAACAATAATTAAATATTCAATAAGTTATTTATGTATGTAGTCTATCTAAATTATAGGTAATGAAATGTAGTTAAAATTTACTTTTTTTATCCTACAGTTGAACCATATTGATTTTTTTTAATTAATATAATTATTATATATTATAATGTACTAGTACATTTATTATGAATTTTGATTATAGATGAATTCGGAAAGAACAAAGTTTGAGGAGACTGTTGATTTAAAACTTGCTGAATGTAACAAAAAGCTTGATCAGTTAACTAAATGTGCTGAAAATCTAATGAAAATAAAAAATGAGCATAGTATGCATTATAATATAACATAATTTATTCAATTTATTTATTTTGTATTTTTTTTTTTTTAGATGAATTGAAATCTGAAATCATTAACCATTTAGAAGATAATTTTCAGTGCTCTATATGCAATGAACTTGTGCTCAAGGTATATATTATTTATTCAAATATTTGGAGATAATGAATTTTAATTATTTTTGTGTAGGCTTCAATAGGCGAATGTACTCATTCATTTTGTGAGAGCTGCATTAGTACATGGTTGAAAAAAAGCAGTTTTTGCCCAGTTTGCCGTGCAACAATGTCTTCCACGTCCAACTGTCTTGCTATTGATAATTTCATTAAAGATATAAGTGAATTGTTTGGTGGAAATATAAAGGCACAACGAGAAACTCTTGAAAGAGAAAGTAATAAATATTTTATGATTTCATTATAAAGTTTTAAATATCACAATTTTTTTTTAATTTAAGAGGAATGATTTCCTATATTTATTATTTTTATTTTTCTTGTAATTGGCTTATCAATATAATTGAATATATGTATAACATGGTAAATGCAGGTACAACATTCACTCTATTAATTATAATACAGTGTAAAAAGTATTATACTAATATTAAATCATATGTGTACACATTTTTTAGGAAATATTGTACCAACAAACAGGGAAACACGTGCACAAAGACTACAACGAAGATCAGTCAGAGCAATTGAAGTAGTAGATCTCACACATTTTTAGATGTAGATCATATGATTTGTGCAAAAAATAAAATATTAAGTTTGTTTTGAATAGTTCAAAATCAAATAGTTCAGTAAATTTTTTTTTTTCAAAGCTTATATATATACTTAATTAATAATTATATATATATATCTTTTTCTACAATGATGTTTATAATGTAATAATTTTTTGGTACACGTTTAATATTTGTATCACTATGTTATAGTTTCCTATATTCCATATATTATACTATAACATAGTTTTCCACCATGTTATAGTGGAACTACTTTTTCTTTCATACACTATTTAGAAATGTCTCAAAGCTTATGATTTGTAAAAAATTTATGTTTATGTTCTATTTATCTCCAATAAATTACAATTTATTATTATTATTATTTAAGTGTAATTTAATCAACTATGACTGACCTGTGTTGATTTTTAAAATTTGTAACAATACAAATTTTGAAAATAATGTTCTATACAGAGGTATTTTCTAAAATGTACTCATATAATAATTATAATTAACATAAAAAATTATTTTTTTAATTTGAAACATTTCTTTAATCTATTCCATTACCTCTTAAAACTTAATTATTTTATGTATATTTTATTTTAGTATTTATTTATGTAATATTTTAATTTTTACTTATCAATGTCAATGAATTAATTTGTTGACTTAGTTCACTTTGCATGACATTTTATAAATTCAAAATGTTCTTTTGAAATACAATAAAAAAAATATAATAATTCATTTTTATATCACATTAAATAAAATTAAGAAGTTTATATGTAACAGCATCACAGTAAAATTCAATAAAAGAAAAATAATAAGTCTACATTAAGATCAAATTTCACAGTCAAACTAAATTGTAATAAAACAGATTATGTTTGACAACTTGTGTTTCTTAAGCACAAAATGTACCTATTTTGTTAAATTTTTTTCAAAAGCTCATAACGACTTATAAAACCATTTTATAACTTAGTTCATTTTAAAATTTTTTTAAATTCTAAATTTTTTGTAAGACAAATCTATTCTTATAAATTAAAAACGGCAAATTTTTCCAATTTTAAGCACCATTGAATTATTTGTATGATAGTCCCTTGAATATTAGGCCTCCTCACCACTATAGTTTTTCTGACCCCCATTCATATTATACTACTGGATAAGGCATTGCATGATACAGTATTTTGTACGGTGTTGTCATCATTGTTGACAAAGAAAGTATTTTAAATTACTATCTCTTTTTATCAGTTGGTGTTACTGTTGTTACTCATTTATGCGGTATTGTAATGAAATTATATAATCATTTATTTGAATGATGGAACCACTTATCACTCACAATGCCCTATCCATTAGTTTAATATCAATGCTGATCCCCTCTGTGTATGCCCTACCTACAAATGTATAGACCAGTAGATATTTATTTTATATATTAACAGCAGTAGTGATTTTAATTTTACACACTTCAATACATATAAAAAAATAATTTGTCTCACCAATCTTTATAAAACTTGATTATTGGATGTTATCTTCATATAGATTTCATAGATTGTTGTTGATGATGTATTTTATGGTTCATATTGCGGCACACTTAAGAATTGTTGTTAATAAATCTTGTGGACTCCTATTTGCATCGCATGTACTTACCCCCAATTAATTTTTTTGCTAATGTTGACCCTTGGAGATAGAGTAGACACTGGGGTCAACATAGATCACTTTGGGAACTTCTGGTTTATACTATAGGTGGATCTGTGTTAAGAAATGAAATAAATGTTTAAATTTGTAAGTTGCAAAATAAATAATGTTTATAGAATTTGTGACCGAATTTAGTTATTATTCACATGAGTTATGAACTTTTTAAAATTAAATTTAATGAATAAGCTATGTTAGGAAGTATATTTAAAGAAATGTTATTGCTTCAAAATATTTGCAATGAAATTGTCCACATATGTACTATATTTCAAAATGATCAGTAGAAATGATTTTTTTTTATATATGTTAATGTGCAATTTTAGGTAAAACTAACAGATTTTGTCAAAATTATAACTTCAAACGGTTATAGCGAAAAAGTTGCCCTACGGTTTTCAAGATTTATTTAAGTCAATTAGACATATATATGTGAGTGAAATCATATTAAAATTTCAAGTCTTAATATCAAAAAAAAATTGTATTACATAGAAACTAAACAAAAAACGAGAAATTTCCAATATTTTCAGAATTTATGATTTATATTTTAAAATTTTTATGAAGTGTTTTCGTGACTATTTTTAATGGTTAGAACAAGTTTCTAGCTAGGTAGGTACATTATTTTTGAAGTTATGTTAACGAAGTTTTCAATTTTATGAATATTCCAGTATTGGCATATTTTGCCGTTTTTTTGACAGATTTTTAAAAAAAGTATTGAGAAATTTGAAAAACGACTTCTTTAAAATACCATCATCTGGGTGTGATTTTAGATTTATTGAGTTACTTATCGAAACTTTTGAACAAGTATGTCTATTAGTGATGGGAATAATCTAATGAAATAATCAAATCGTTTGATTATTCGAATAATCAATTCAATTCGATTATTTGAAAATCATTTGAATGACACTATAATCAAATGAAAGTAAAATTAATTGTTTATGAAAATTCAATAAAATAGTCGAATGATAAAAAAATTATTATTTTCATAATAAAAATTACCATCCGAATGATATAATAATCGAATGAAAATAAATGAATTATTTGAAAATGTTTCCTAGTATTTATAGTACCAGACAGTAGACAAAACTACATGAGTCTCTTATTAATTGTATACTTTATTCATTATTTAATGACATAAATTCACGGTTTATTAAAAAATATTTACCATCAAACCATATTATAGTTATATTTTTTTTCAGGTTTGTAACATTTATGTTTAATTTTTTATTCATTGTTATATTTAGATTAAAGATCAAAAGTACTAAAATAGGAATATCCATTTCTATAAATCAGATTAGATATTATTATCTATTAATAGTGAAGTTGGGTATTAATATTTTTGACAGCCACGAAAAAGTGTTTCCAGAAAGCGAAAAAAATCACGCCATTCCTATACTAGACCTGTAAAAACTTTTGGTCTTGCAGCAAGGCAAAGTAGGCGATTAGTATTTAGTTTATATAATGTGGTATGATAAGAAAACGGATTGCATGTATTCAGCACATTGAACTCTATACATTTATATTAAATCATGGACTAAGATTTAAGAATCTAAGATATCTTGTCCGTCTATCAAACATTGAATATCAATAAAATATACGATACAGAGTGTTATCTAAGGTTATCATAGAGAGTTTAATGATTTTGCATTGATAAGAATGATATAACTGCATATATAATAGAATCTATTCTCTGCATAACAGATCAGCTGAACCCGTAGTGGCTGGTGGATTTATCCTATATAATATTTAGTTTAGTAATATAATATGTATTTTATAATATATTATCTATTGCTCTCCAGTATATATGTTAACAAATCGCCTAACAAAGGTTATAGTTAGAAGACAGTCAGTGGACTCTCAGGACCGCGTTTTATCATCAAATGCCTGGTGGTCCTCCGGTTTTATACAAGACTTAGTGTGAACGGTCGCCCGGTTCTCTACAATGTCACCGAGTGGTTGCAACCGCCTGGCGCTCTATTATCTCTTCGAGCGTCTGATAAAAGATGATAATGTGTCATAGGGGTTGGGGGTACTTGACCGAAAATGATAAGAGCATAGGACGAAAAAATTGTCATGACGAATCTGTTGCCAACTTCGGATTATGAAAAATATAAAGCTACAGTTTTTTTTATTCCCTTCGTATGTAAACTGTTTCACTATATGATAAAAGTTATATTATGATTTATGATAATAATTATATTTGTTTTTGTTTGTTTTAGAATATATTATTTATGTATTTATGTGAAATATATGTCAAATGTAGATTTTAAATACGTCATGAATTCATGATGAATATGATTTTAAAAGGATAAATATTATTTTATTACATTACTACAACTATACTTTATTAAATATTAATACACTGTGTATAGTGTATAATTTAGTATTATATATATATATAAAAAGATTATATTATATTATATTAAAATAAGCAGCTAATTGTGTTAGGTTTCTTCGTATATTTGTACTATCCTGTATTTTATAATGCATTATTTCATGGTAACTCCTCGAATAGCCACAAAATCCTTAGTAACCAACATTTAACACCTTGGTCAGTATATATGCATCCTTTGCTTAGCTTAGGTATATAATATTTCATTTGCTACATTTACCACTTAACACTATATTTGATATTGGAATTTGGAATAATATATAGATTATATAGTAATATAACTTTTATCAAAACTTGTTATTTAATAATATCAATAAAATGTATGATAATTTTGCTGACAATGGTTGGCAATACTTTTTCAAATTAAAATCTTTATCACTTTTCGAATTCTTTATCATTTTCGGTCAAGTGCCTTCACTCGTGTTATAGACAGCATTGAATAACGGTCTGAAGATTTTGCTCTCGTACAATTTAGATTGTGATTGTTTATTGGTGTCAATTTCTCGTGCTTCTATACCACTAAATTATTATCAGTAGGTAAGTTCCATTTTGAAATGTGTTATGGTTTTGTTGAGAGCCAGAGAACTTTTTTAACAACTAAATAGTATCTATCCTAGATTTTAAAATTATATTATTATATTAATATTTTGTAGTATTATCCCTGTTGAAAAAATGTCTTTATAATAATATTACATATTATTACTGACTATATATTGTAGACTTTGAAGTAGAGCCGTGCAAGAGGTGCATATGAAACTGGCACTAAAATCCATTCCATAATCTATGTATAATATTATTCAATTTTACCATTGAAATTTCTGAATCTATAGTATTGAATTTTTAATATTAGGAGCTATTTTTCATAGTACATAGTTCATCGTTATATGTATATGTACCTACACACCCACATATACAGTATGGACCTCGGGGTGATCCTTGAAACTTGCATACAATTATTTTCTTTTTTTTTTTTTGCTATAAAAAATGCTTAGTTGACATTTTGTTTTTTAAATTTTAGTGTTATAACAAAAAATATGTATCCCACGCCTTTTTTTCATACCACCTTAATGTCCTGTGAAACTTCCTCCAAATGGAAACTCCACCTTTTAGATTCTGAACGAAGTGAAAAAGCTTATGATTTTACAATGATGTTTATTTTTTATTCTCCTTCTAGAAACACTTTTTGTATAGAAATACTTGTCAAAAAGTTTTGATCAGTATCTGTATAGAACCCGAATCACACCTAGATGGTACTTTAGAGAGGTCATTTTTTGAATTTCTCAATACTGTTTTCAAAAACGGGGAAAATCAGTCGAAAAATTGACAGAAAACAGCAAAATAGGCAATTGCCGGAATTTTGGTAAGTTGAAAATACTTTTTAACATAACTTCAAAAACAATGCAGCTTGGGACTTGAAACTTTCACCAACTAAGTATTTTAAATTTAAATGTATTAAATATAATTTAAATTTATTTAAAGCAATTTAAATAACTACTCCTTCAAAGTACCATCTGGGTGTGATTTCGGATCTATAAAATTACTGATTGAAACTTTTGGATAAGTATTTTCATACAAAAAGTGTTTACGGAAAAATAAAAAAATAAATAATATCATTATAAAAACATAAGCTTCTTTGCTCCGCTTAGAATCTAAAACACTATTATATAAAGTATGAATGACTTTTTTAATCTTGACAATTATCTGAAATTATACTATTGAGTTAGAGTTGAATTTTGGTTTGAGCTGATACCTAGCAGTTATTGGTTTTTAAAAACAATAATACTTACAAAAAAAGTTTGTATTTCATTTTTACTTCTAGATAAATATTTTAAGTATGAATTAAGTTAATATAAATTGTCTCATTACTCTCTTTTGATAATTATCTAAGGTTTAAAATAGTTTTAATTACCAATATGTTAAGTAGAAACCGGAGTAGAAACTCTACAGTTTTCTTAAAAATAAAAGTTATTGGCTGAAACTTTTGGACAAGTTTTTTTTTACAAATAAATGTTAATAAAGAAAAAAATAAATAAATAAAAATGTAAAACACTAGCTTACTAGCTTAAAAAAGTTTTTGTATATATTTTTAGTTTTGAAATTTGGTTACTTGTTATTTAATATTTCATATGACAAAAAATGTATCTAATTATTATACAGGTAGATAAAGTTGATGTTTTTTATCTACTTAAATCTAGATAAATTGATATTTTACAATACCTATCTTAATCTAGATAATTTTAATTTTATTTATCTTTGTCTAGATTTTTTTTTTATTCTGAGCAATGCAGAGAAGCTAGTGTTTTTACAGTGATGTTTTTTTTTCCTTAAATACTTATTTGTATGGAAATATTTGTCTAAAATTCTCGACCAGTAATTTTTTTGGAATCAAATTCACCTCTGGTTGGTACTTTAGAAAGGTAATTTTTCAAATTTTCAATTTTTTTTTTTTTTGGGGGGGGGTACTCAAAATTTGAAGAAAAAAAACTCGAGAAACTATTTTCTATTTTAATCCAAACTTTATGAACACATAGATAGACAATAATATGAGAAATACTTTGACGCAAAAAAATTTTGAAAATATGAAAAAAAAGTTGGACATTTTTTTTTCTTTCTGTGAACACTTTTGTATGGAAATACTTGTCCAAAAGTTTATTTAGCCTCTGGTTGGGTACTTCACAGAAGTAATTTTTCAAATTTTTCAGATTTTTTTTAAGGTGGGGTGGGTTAGATGGAGGAAACAACCCAAAATTTAACAAACAATACTGGGAAACTATCTTATTTTAATTCAAACTATTTGAAAATTTAAACATAGGTAGACAATAGTATAAGAAATTTTTTGGCGCAAGAAAATACTGAAAATGTATAATAAAAATTTGGAAATTTTTTTTAACACTTCTTTCCTCATTAACTTTTTTCCTTTTCTTTATTTATTGTATAAAAAAAAGTAAAGTAAATCAAAGATAATTAAAATAAATTAAAGCAAAGTAAAGTTAAGTAGGGAAATGATAAGTATAGTAAAGTATAGACACCGGGCGGTAATTAAGCTAGACATGGCTCTGCTTACTAGATTAAGTGGCACAATTATCAAAGTTATAAACTTATAACTACTGTAAGAACATTATGTATACGTACAGTAGAAACTTGATTAGTTATCACTAGAGCGCGGTTTTATGCACTTAAAAGTATCAAAATATGTAATATAATATGCAGTAAAAATCATGAAAATATGCAAAAAATATGCACTATGCAGTCAAAATTATGAAAATATGTAAAAAAATATGCAAGAATTTTTTATTTATTTAAAATTTACAATAAAATTTACAACAATTAATTACTTAAATACTTAATAAAAAAAAAATTTAAGGAATTTTCTGAACTTAATTTATTTTTAAAATTTAATTTATTATTGAAATAAATAATCATATGCATTTCAAGTTTTTCTTCTGTGAAGCTGTGTCGTTTATCGGTTAACATATTTTTAAAGACTGAGAACAAACGTTCGACTAAATATATACAGTAGAACCCGTTTAAGACGCTCTCGCTTAATACGATTTCCCGGCTAATACGCTCATTTTTATGAGTCCCTTGATTTTGACAACATTTAACACGTAATCAACTCTGGATAATACGCTCTGTGTTCCCGGATAAGACGCTCGTCTTGTTAATGTTGTTAACATAAAAATATATACTTTGTATAACATTTAAAGAAATACCTCACTAATAATAACTATAACGAATAATGTACGTATACTTGTACTGGTTATCGGAAGATTAAATACGACTCACTACACACGGCTATTCATGGCATCAGAATATAATCTGATATGGCCCCAGTTTATGACAGTTTGTGGTTGATTAAAGACGTGAAGACGTACCTAATCTATTTTATTTTATTTTACTGTAAATTGTTCGAGTTAAATTTTTAATTGCTGTGTTATTTAATTGTGTATAATTTTGTATTTAAAATTATGGATGATTTTCGAGGAATTAAACGAAAAGCTCTTTCTGTTACTGACAAGTTGAACATTTTAAAAATGTACGATGAAAAAAGTGTAAAAAAAAATCAAAAAGAAATTCGTTCAGAATCGTTTTACTGAAGAAAAATAGATGATTTTTTTAAATAGGTAATTTAAAATAATATGTAATATAAATGTAATAGTTCACTCTGCTAAGTAAAAAATATAACTTGTATGTATATAAAATAGATATATTGTAAAATGTAATAAAAATTTATTGTTCCCGCGTAATACGATTTCTCGCTTAAGACGCTATTTTTAACTGGTCCCTTAGAGAGCGTCTTAAACGGGTTCTACTGTATATGAATTATTATTTAGTGACTATGTAATTTAGTTTTAATTTTTCTACTTAAAAAAATATTATTTTATACATTTTTTTAAATTTTTGCTTCAATATGCAATAAATTTTGAATTTTGCTAAAATATGCAATAACCTTTAAATATGCAGAAATATGCAAAAAAAAATTTCACCAATAGCTTCAAATTATGATGATTCGTGGAGATAACTGACAAAAATCTAAAAATATTAAAAGGAAAAAAATATGCAATTGCATAGTAATCTGCGCTCTAGTCATCACTCTCTGTTATCTGTCATTGTTCATCGCCAAAAAAAAAAGTTAATTAGGCGAAAAATGATGGTTTAATCAAAAAAAAATTGGCAGATTATTTTGTATAATACATTTTAGTTTAATGTTGTTTAGGGTGGTATATAATATGTAATAAGCATGCAATTTTTTTTTTTTTGAAAATATACACGTAATGTATACAATATATATATATATATATATATATATATATACATATATACGTTTTTTCAGAATTTGTGTTAACCGTCATAGCCCTGTTACCGACGGTGGCGGTTAATCGAGTTTCTACTGTATATATTTTATTTTCGTTTATTTTAAGAATTTAAAAATATTGTAGGTATCTATACTTAGTAAATTAATATTTGATTTATTCATGTTAATGCCAATATAATCGTCTTATTTATCTATATCAGTACTGAATAAACAATTTCTTTAGTCAATTTAGAGATTTAGACCTATGTAAAAATACCTAAATATTTTTGTTTTGAATAATTAAATAAAATAATAAATTTTAATTTTATTTTTCTTGCAGTTAGAATGACGGACAAAGTAAAAAGAATCTCTGCAGAACAGTTAAATACAGGTATGAAATCAATTCTCAGTGAATTAGAAGTTTGCTGTGATAAAATCAAATCATTAGAAGACAACAAAGAACTATACAATCAGATGCAACATACTGTAAAATCTTTGACAACCAAAGGGGAAAATATTGACTATGCTAATAAGATCTCAAATCTTGAAGAACTCATACAAAGTAAACAATTGTTTTATTTGAATAAAACTGGAATATCTCTTGAAATTTTACCAGAAAAAAACCATTTAGAGTTTGCTGCAAAGATTTTACAAGAAATTGGTATTGATGATTATAATTCAAATAGTTTGTTTATTAAATATATGGAATTGATTGAAAAATGTAAGAAGCAAAAACAATTTGTCGATGACATTGATGAACATATCAACAACTTAAAAAAAGTTATTGAACGACAAAATGATCTTAAATGTGAATTGTCCAGTATAAATTATTCACCTATTGGCTCTACAGCTAAACCTGTTGATATCAAATTAGATCAAAGTATTCAATGTGTTGAAAACCGTGATGAAATTGTAGAATTGGTAAAAAATATCGCTGACATTGAAAAGAAACAAATAGATGTTTGTAATGAGATTTCTGAATTAAAAACAAAACAGAAAAAATTGTACCATGAATTACCACCAAGTATGGATCAAGCAATAATGGCAGTTCAGTCCGCAGAGCAATCAATGAAATCCATATCAAAAAAATTAATTGAAAAACTTGAGAATTGTTGACTAATTTAGCAGTAATATTTTTATTTAAAATTATCCAACCTAATTAACTTATCATCATGTCATTATTATTATTATTTTTATTTGTAATAACTGAAATATACCTAATGAAATATGTTTTTTTTTAAATAAAATTTGTAATTTAATATTTTTATATAATTATGTTTTATATATTATGTTTTTAATTGAATTTATAGAATCTTATTTATATAAAAGTTTATTTTATTATTTCAATCAGTCAGAAATACACAGTTATAAAAAGCCAGATATTTTCATTCACTGGGTATTAATTGTTTGTTCTACATATAGGATACTTGTGGTGAGTTAAATTTTAAAGAAACAATAAACTATTTCTTCAATAAAACAACTTTATGTGGAGCTTCACTTTATTTTACAGGGCAGTTATTAATTTCAATTTTATATTGATTATGTTTAACAGTTTAATAATCCATTACTCTTAAAATTGATCAGTTTATAAATAAATTGATTTAGAATAAATATAAATAGACCTATAAATCAGTAAAATTTTATAAAATATTTAACCCATTAAATAATAAATTGAAATTGCTTTGAAATGATTAATATATTAAATATACATATCTGTAAAACCAATATATTTTTCATTTCCTTCAAAATCTAGTTTATATAATCTATTATAATATTTATTCTTTATTTCAATAAAGTATGTATTACAAATCCATTTCATTGCTTGTAAAATTGTAAATGTCATGAAGAACGATCATGCAAAAGAAACAATCTTATATAAGTGAGTACAGAATTAGTATTTATTTCAGGTATGTCTATTGGAGGATATAGCCCTTCCCTTGGAACTTAACCACAGCGCTTCCAGAAAAAACTAAAAAAATCCTATGGATTTCAAAATTTTCGAAAATCAATTAACTATAATTTACATCACAAAAATTGTCATTTAGATCTTTTCTCATACGTTATTATTTAAAACTGGAATTCAGTTTACCTAATTACTGAGGATTTGGGACTCAGTTTTCTAACTCTGAACTAAAAAACTAAGCTTGACTGGAAATATGACGTTATACTAGGGTTCAGTGACATAACCAGGATTTTTCAATGGAAGTGGCCAAAAAAATATGTTAAAATAATAAAATATTTATTTTCTAAATTACATTAAAATATACTACTCTTTATTACTCTTTGTCATCAATAAATATGATAAAGAAGGTCAGAAATACTTTACACCTCGGATATTCTTCGCTTCTCAGGTCAGATAAACTTTGTGGGCGTGTAGAACTTTAAAGAATTGATAAATCATTTCTTCAATAAGACGATTATGAAAGAAGGAAGTTTAATAATATAAAGAAAAATAATAGTCATTTTCAACACACCCATGAAGAATATCTGACCCGTAGAGCGAAGAATATCAGTGGGGTGCGAAGTAGGTCCGGCTTTCATGTCTATACTTTACTTTTTTTATCTAATAAATAAAAAAAAAGGAAAATAAATGTATGAGAAAAAGTGTTGGAAAAATGTCCAAAATTTTTTTGTGCCAAAATATTTCTCATATCATTGTCTATGTTTAAATTTTTATAAAGTTTGGATTAAAAAATGATGATTTTCGACTTTTTTTGTCAAATATTGAGGAGTTTTCCCACTAAAAAAAGAAACTGAAGAATTGAGAAATTGAGAAATTCAAAAAATGACCTCTTTAAAATATCTACTAGAAGCAAATCCGGTTTCAAAAAGTTGCTGATCGAGACTTTTGGACAAGTAGATCCATACTAATAAGTGTTCACAGAAAAAAAAAGGGGAAAAAAAGAATAAATATCATTGTAAAAACATTAGTTTCTACGCTTTTCTGAATCTAAAAATATTTAGTAGGTATTGTTATTACAATATTTAATACTTAGATAGATTCTATAGATAATGATTACAGGTATGTATTGCGTAATTTTTAAATAATAGTTGCTTTTGGTTTTGATTGCAAAAGTTAATTATTTTGTGCGATAATATCCAGATTTATCAAGATTTAAATTCTTATAAAAATATATATTTGAATAATACATTTTAAGATTTTCTTTCAGTAACTACCTTAAATTATGTATTTTATATGTTTAATAAAATTCAAGCTTATAATTAAAAATTTAAATTAAAATCGAATAACAATATTTTCAATGTCATCAATATTTATGATAAAAGAGGTTAATTTATTTTTAAAAATGAAATCAAAATCTGTATTACTAGATAGCCGTGGCGAATGTAAAGTTTCTACGTTGATTTTTTTGTAATGGAGACTACCTGATTTCAATTATTGATAAATGAAAATCAAGTTTAGGTACTATGACTACTACGTATATTGAAATTCAACACACCTGTTAAGAATATGCCACCCCAGGTGCGAAGTACACCCCAACATTCGAAGTACACACTTTTTTTTTTAATCCAATCTTTATGAAAATTTAAATATAGATAAACAGTAATATGAGAAAGGTTTTGGCACAAAAAAATCTTGAAAATGTGAAAATTTTATATTTCAAAACTTTTTTTCTAACACTTTTTCATATCAATTTTCTTTTTATATTATTTTTCATTTAATTGTGGCATATAAAACTGGTACAGTAAAATATAATTAATTGTTGTTATACTAACTATAACAAACTTAATAATTTTTAAGTAAAATTGTCTTGAATAAACTAAAGCTCCGCGTAGAATTGTCTTATTGAAGAAACAATTTATCGTTTATTTAAAATTCGATCACCCATTAGGAGCAACTTACCTACTCAAAAAACGTAGAATATTTATGGTTTGAAATATGACCTGCTTTTTAATGCATAATTCGATAATTTTAAATTCATTTAAATAGTAGGTAATGTTTAGTACCTAGGTACATTTAATTTCTTTCAGTAATACCTAAATACTTCTTGAATACTTACATTTTTATTTAGGTGAATTATTATTAATAATTTAACATAGTAAGTAGTAACATTATATGCGATATATTGCGATTGACCTGTTGGCCACCTCTGTTATACACAATTAATCATTTACATGAATAGTGAAATGGACATAGATTATTTTGTATTAAATAATAGTGTTGGCGAATGGCGATTACTTGAGTCCAGATTTATATTCTGTTAAAACATTTGAAATATGATGTTTATATGTAGCAAATATTTTATTAATAAAATATTAACATTAATATTATAATATTAATAAGCAAATATTAATAAAAAATTAATGTTATGTTCTCGAAATATTCTCAATATTCCCAAAATACTCTCGTAAAAATCAAAAATTGATTATGACGAACAACAATTTACCAAATCATAATAATCGAATTTATTATGTGTATCTTTAATATTGATGTCTCTTGGGTATAACTGTATATAAAACCATTTAAACAACAATTTATCAAAGGATATAACCGATTAATGACGACTAAAAACTGGAAAACATTCTTAATCACCTAATATTTCTCTAATAAAATCCAATGTAGCGGAAATATTCTTGAATATGTACCATAAGCTAAAATATTCTGAAATATACGCTGAGGTCAAAATTTGAAAAAATAAACTTTTTTTGTTACATTCTTCTACTCGTTATGAAACGTAAACATTTCGCACTCCCATCAAACAGTATACGTTATACGTTCGTTGAAAATATGTTTTTGCATAAAAATCCGGATTCTCGGGATTACACTACGCATGAAAAAAATAGTCAAGTTATGGCCTAATAAATGCACACTCAATGGTGCCTGTAAGGGAGGGCCAAAGGGGCCATTTCCCCTACTGGGATTCTTTTTAAAACTTTTTGTAATTCATAAAACAATTTTATTAAAATCCATTTGTGCAATTTAGAAATAATTATTATATTTTATAAGTTTAATCAACACTATTTTAGATAACCTAGTATTACCTATTTATTTATTAGTACAATGTTTACATAACCGTACGTAGCATGTTATTTAAAACTGTAAAATCTCCTGAGTTTGGATTTCAATGGTATTTAATTTAACTTTTTTTTTATCTATTTTCAAACACACGTCATTTTTCTCAGAAACGTAGACAACTGCAATAATGATTATAACAATATTTGTACGATAAAATACTAGGTGTATTATTACGTTTTGTATTATATTTTTTATAAATTATAACTCATGTATAATCATTTTCGTACCTATTGTATTTATCATCTTTTGAGTTTTAAGTGATAATGTGAAAAATTCGTTGCTGTTGACTCGTTGCTTCACAATGTGAGGAATTAATATTTATAATTGAAGGAAGGGTATATAAATAAGTCATTGTTTTTCGAAAATTATTTTTATCATAAATTATTGTAAAACAAAAAATTATCTACACTTTGGTACAACAACTATTTAAATCCGATAGGTGATAAATATTAGTACAATTATTACTATAAGAAATTAATACAAAAAACAAAAAACAAGAAAAGTATACGAGTGAACTTAAATTGTATAATAATTATAAAAATATATAATGAAAATAAAAAACATAATGTGATTATTATTTTTGAGCACTATTAACTAAATTAAAATATACTGAAACATCTTTTCTTTTTTTTTTTAATTTTTCGTCATTTAATAAAAAATAATTTTATTCATACTGAAATTTTAAAAAAAATGGTGTTATCTTGTTGTTACACAACAAGCCAGTCCCTATTTTTTTATCAATTTTGCTACTACACACTATTCACTTTTTTTTTTTTGTTAGCTTAGACCCAGACCCGTAGGATATAGTTCCGATGCCTATGCATTTTAAGGGTCTAGCTTTAATTAACTAAATAACTTTAAGTTCCCTAGCTCTAAATAACAATAATTTTATAGTTTAAAACACTAATAAAGCAGGTAAAGTAAAATTAAGAAAAGTAATGCGAAGATAAGTAAAGACGAGAAAGCCGGACATAATTCGCACCATGAATATTCTTCACTTCTCGGGTCCGATATTCTTGATGGGGGTGTTGAAAACGGAGTTTCCTAGTTGCTGTTGAAGTGTTGAAAGTGTTGAAAATGTCGAATTTTATTATTCTTTATATTATTAACTTCCTTTGTTCAGAATCGTATTATTGAAGAAATGATTTATCGTTTCTTTAAAATGCTATACATACCCACCAAATGTATCTGACCCGAGGAGCGAAGAATATCCGTGGTGCAAACTATGTCCGGCTTTTTTGTCTATACTTCACTTATCTTTGTTTTACTTTACTTTAATTTTATAAATTTATTTTAATTCAAAACTTTTTAAAATGTTTTATTGTTCATCCGTAAAAAATTTTTTTCCACCAAAATATTTACAATACTATTCTTCATCTATGTTACATGTTTTGTAAAGATCCGACGAAAAAATTAACTTTTTATGCATTTAAGCGTCTAATTTTATGTAAAACTTACGAATTCCGTCAAATTGCTAACTTTAAATGGTTATAAAATAAAAAGTCAACTAACGATTTTCGAATTTTTTTTTATATTGTTAGTAATACTAATACATATGAGTATGTTTGTATTAAATTTCCAGGTCTTAATATACAGACATTAAAAATGTATAAAATAAAACTTACAAAATACGAAATATTTCCATTATGTTCAAAGTTCTGTACTTACCTCAAA
>JAIPRM010004222.1:13343-23567 GCA_025469315.1 Stegophylla sp. TES_Ste_2020 | reverse complement strand
TAATAAAAACATTATACAACTTACAATTTAATGTTATGAGCGATTCCCCTTAGAAATGATAAATTTGATCGATTTTTCCTTGTCATTTATACGTTTTTCTCGTTCAGCGTATTCTTTGCGAGTTGTAGTAGGTATGTGCCCTTCCACGAATTATAACTTCAGCTATCCGTTCCTTTTGAATTTGCTCTTTTTTAATTTCTTCGATAATTGTATAAACACCAACATGACATTTTCCAACAAGAATTTCAAAACGTCTGTGCCAACCCTCTATGCGATTTTGAGTATTCGCTCAAATACGGACCAAAATTTTGGTGGAAATAAAGGAGCTGTGCGACTTACATTACCTCCTCTCATAATCCTTCGAATAGCAGTATTGTTCGTGACCGATAATGCAATAAGATTTCATTTATCTATTTTATTACTTTCACTAGAATCTTACTTAATAATAAAATAATGAAATAATAATAAAATATTGTATCTTAGTATTACATATAGTAAAAATATGTAAAATATATTGTCGGGCAAACGTATTGTCGGGAACATGTTGTGTCGGTCAAATGTATTGTCGGGCAAAATATGCAGTATCAGGCATTCGAGTGTTGGGCAAACGTATCAGACCCTGACAGAACAATATGCAAACAAGAGGAATATAATCAACATTGGACAAGATGTCACTGAGAAAGTTAGTAATTCACCTCGACATTAAGTATGATAATTATTAGGAAAGCCTTTAAATGACCATCGAGATTATCATGTTGGATGAAATAAAAACATAGCGGCCTTAACTTTTTCAAAACTTTATAATCCCCATTATACTGATATTGATATTGAGCAAGAATGGATATCACAACTTCTCGACAAAACGAGTTGAAAAAACATTAAATATAGCTAATAAAATGTTATACAATAAAAATATTGTACAAATAATGGTACACTATACTTTTGAAATAAATAATATTAGATAAATATAGGTACTATACATTTTTTATTTATTTGTGTAAGAAATATGTCCTTTGTCCTGTTTTATCCATAATTACGGACATTTTAATTAATCAATATTGAAACATAAAATAGTTCAGACAATATTTTTGATTTACTTATACATTATTTGACAAAAGACACAGTTTTGAAACCTTAATTACGAAATGTTGACATTTAATAATGTTTGCTACTCTTATTATACTATAATAGAAAATAGAAAATATTACTTGCCTTATAATGTGTGAATACACTTGCTGGATAGCTAGGTTGCCAAAGTACTAACAATGTCGTTTCATTTCTGAACCAAACAATAAATTTTCCTGGTGTGCTAGGTTCTATAAACAAATAAAAAAAAAACAATTTAATAAATAAATAAATAAAATTAATCATGTGTACTAAATTTAATTTAACAAGTAATTTAATATAATATTAATGCTAAATAGAGAGTAATAAACTATAAACTATGCATACTTACTAGTTGTAAAATTCTTAGATATATAAGCTACGCTTTCTTTATGATCATATACTGTAAACAATTGAAGCTGATATGTAGCTCCAGGTGTCAAATCTTTTAAAACATATTGCTGTGAATCTCTAGAAGAATCTGTTTGAGAAGAAGGTTGTGAACTGCTAGCATCTACAGTTTTCACTAGTTGTTCCTGAGGTTGCTGTATAATACCAGGTGTAGAAGATGGTGATAGACTAATGACCTGAAATTATATAAAAAACATAAATGTAAAAATTATAAATTGACAATATAAGACTATTAAATAATAACATTTACATACTATATTTATAATAATAAAGAATAATGCATGAATTCATAAAAATACCAAAACCAATTAATAAATTATATTATTTTGGGTAATATTTATGCAAAAAAAGCAGTTACCTATTTAATTTTTACTACGCTAAATAATTTTAGATTCACAATAATTAATTTCCATTAATAGACCTATGCCATTCCAACAATTTATGCATATTTGGTATTTAAAAATAACTGTTAGAATGTATTAATAAATTTATTACATACTTAAAAAAAAAATTAATACCTTTAGTTTGAATCCATTATAGTTTCCTAATACTGGAGGTGACCATTGGACATGAGCTGTCTTCCCACCTTTCACATTAACAGTTAAATTTGTAGGAGGATCAGGGGCTGCAAATATAAGATCAAGTAAACTCATTAATTTATTTTGATAACCATTAATAAATGAAATTAAAAATAAATATTTTACCTGTAGTAATTGATGCAGTCCAAGTAAGCAACCACTGAGACTGTGATGGTACAGAACCAGAAACCACAGCATTTAACAGAGTTTCTCCGCCACTTCCAATTGAACCTGCAGTATTTCCTATACCTTGTTGAGGTGAATTACTATTGATTGAATTACCTCCTGAACTTGAATTACTATAATATAGCCAAAAATCGTAACGAGTTCCTGGTAAAGCTTGAGAAAAATGAATGACATCGGCTAAACATTAGTAAAATATTTTAATTAACAACTGAATTACAGGACTTAAGAAAAATAATTCATAATAAAATATAGATATAGGTACCTATATCTTGAGCTGCAATAGTTGTGTTTGCTGGAGGATTACCGTATGGAGGTTGATAATCAAATCTGTAATAAGCTTGTTGCTGAGAAGAAGCAAATGATTGCGAGTTTGATGCAGGCAGTTGTATAGCTAAATCAGCAGCTATCTATAAAAATATATAGACAATATTTCAATAAAAATATTATAAAAATTAAAATCAATCAACAAACTTACAATTGTTTTAACAGTAAAGTACAATAATAATAGTATCCACATTTTCACAGTTTATTGACTGGTACGTAAAATAATTGAAAGTAAATGAGCAATAAAATTTATAATTTATTTTTAATACAACAATAAATTGAGCAAATTGAAGTGTAGTATGCAGACCATCTATCATTAGCAGTAAAAATACTACATTTTTCAAAATACATAATATTGATTGAATACTGTTAGTTGATGGTTCACTTTGATGCTACCACAGCATATAAAACAAAATCTTTTGATCATATCTCATTGAAAGGTGTTACGTAGTTTGTTTTCTATAATGCTGATATCATTGAATATTGAATGCCTTCACAAAGAAATTACAGGAGTCCAAATATTTGTTAAAATTTATTATTCAATAAAGATGTTGACTATTATAAATATCTCGACATTACTTTACAAATATAAAATAGTAATTTGATAAATAATTAGTATGCAAATTTTATTTGGATAAAATATAAAATGTTTACTTAATACTATTAGTTAATAATACTGACAAAATCACAATTATATATAATATATATATATATATATATTGTTTAAAGAATTATTATCAAAAATGATATAGAAAAGTAAAAAATTTTAGACGACTCCACGCACCAGGCCGAGAAAGTAAAAACTACTACGACTAGGTTACCACCACTCTTACACTACTGAACAGCAAACATCGAAAGAACTTTATGATTATACTGCTTTCATAATCAACATAGGATCCTCAAGACCTAATACAAAACACAAACCCATACGCATACACAAACACACAACACTCAACACACTATCACTATAATTGCTTTCACAACACTACAGACTGCAGCCTGCAGCTGCAGCTTATTGCAATGCCACACGTCCTGAGTGGGGATAAAGAGTTTATCAGTAGTAATGAAATACTTTGTTGTGTGATTCTAGAGATAAAACAAGGTAAACACCGAAAAAGAGGTTGGTAACATCTACAGAACATCATCAATCTATAGAATAGACACTCGTCAGGATTTTTTATTTTAAAAATTTTTTATGAGCGTCTAAATACAGGAATGCACCAGCTTATGCTTACCGCATACGCATGAGTGTAATTTTTTTCAGCTATTATCATGTTAGGCTGTTATCAATACATCATATCAAATCACTAATCAGTATAATACAAAAATTGCAAATACATGAATTTATTGTTTAATTTATAAGATTTTAGATTTTAATAAGTAAAGTTGTATAACATTATTCATTATACTCACCAGATACATTTTAAAAGTTAAATTTTTAGATTCTGAACGGAGTGAAGAAGTTTATGATTTTACAATGACGTTTATTTTTTTTTCTTTCTGGAAACACTTTTTTGTATAGAAATACTTGTCCAAAAGTTTTGATTAGTATCTCTATAGAACCAGAATCATACCCAGATGGTACTCTAAAAGGGTCATTTTTCCAATTTCCCAATACTTTTTTCAAAAATGGGGGAAATCTGTCGAAAAATTGACAAAAAACGGAAAAATATGCGATTACCGGAATTTCCGTAAAATTGAAAATTACTTTTTAACATAACTTCTAAAATAATATAGCTAGGGACTTGAAACTTTCACCAGCTACTAAAAATGGTCACGAAAACATATCATGTAAATTTCAAAAATATTTGATCAATTTTGAGTTAAGTATAGCATTTTGAAAATTTCAGAAATTTCTCATTTTTTGTTAGTTTTTATATAATAAATTTTTGATTGTTGATATTAAGACTTGAAAATTTAATATGACCTCACTGAAATATATGTCTAATTGACTTGAAAAATCTCGAAAATCATAAGTAAATTTTTTTTATACCCATTTGAAGTTAGAATTTCAGAGGAATTCATTAGTTTTACTTAAAATTACGCACTTTAACGTACATAAAAGAAAATTGGCTCTACTGATTGTTTTGAAACTTGGTACCTAGATAAAGAATTTCATTGCGAATATTTTAGTAAATAATAAAATTTTTTGTAATTCAAATTATTAACCAAATAATTTTAGTTAATAATAAAATTTTGAGTGAACAAAGAATTAAACATTTTACAAGGGTTTGATTGAAAAAAATCAGAAAGAGTACGAACAAATTCTTATAATATTTGTAATTAACATCCAAATGGTTGATAAGTAATGTTTTTTCGCCATCTTCTATATTTTTCGACGCTGAATACGATAGTGTGAAATAAATTCTACGTGCATCAGTAGTTTTCTAAATATTTTATTCTGTTTTGAAATTTCAAAATTTTCGGTTACTATACTAAATACCTACTATTTTAATGGAATGTTCAACTATGTTGGTGTGGCGCAGTGGAACGACGATTTCGTTATGACACCACAGTGCCTTGGTTTGATTCTAACCCGGCAGTCCGAATTGTTTCATTGAAGAAATGATTTAACATTTTTAAATTCAATATACCCGTCAAGAGAATCCCACCCAACGTGCGAAGAACACCTCGAAGAGCGAAGTACACACTTCATTTTTTTCTCTTTCTGGAAACACTTTTTCGTATAGAAACACTTGTCCAAAAGTTTCGATTAGTATCTCTATAGATTTCAAATTACACCCAGATGGTATTTTAAAGAGGTAATATTTTCCCAATATTTTTACCAAAAACATGAAAAATCTGTCGAAAAATTTGGGAAAAATTACACAAAATTTGATAAAAAAAATTCGGAAACTATTATTTTTTTTTTAGTCCGAACTTTATGCAAATTTACATACAGATAGACAATAATATGAGAAATACTTTGGTGCAAGAAAATTTTGAAAAATGTGAAAAAAAATTGTACATTTTTTCTAACACTTTTTCTCATTAAATTTTTTTGGTCTTTCTTTATTTATTAGATAAAAGAAAGGAAAGTAAAGTAATGTAATTATGTAAAGTAAAAATAAGTAAAGTAAAATGTAGACAAGAAAGCTGATCATACTTCGCATCACGAGTATTCTTCACTTCATGGGTGAGATACTTTTGGTGGGTGTGTTGAAAATTATGACTATTATTGTTCTTTATATTATTAACACTTAGCTCAGAATCGTATTATTGAAGAAATGATTTATCATTTCTTTAAAATTCAACAGTGCCATCAAAAGTATCTGACCCGAAGAGCAATGTATGTCTGGCTTTTATTATGATTACTGTGCCCACAAAATTAATTGACGTTTCAAATCAAAACACCTCCCTAATACAAATCCTGGCTATGCGCATAACTCACCAAGAACATACCACCCATGGAGCAAAGAATATCAATGGTGAGAAGTATATCCGGTTTTTTCTTAATTGTGCTTATTTTAATTTACGATCTACTTATGTTTTAACTGTAAATTACTATACATTTTTAATTGTGATCATTAATTATACCTGTATATGGGGGGGGCTAATTTCTCGGTTCATAAATTTTGAGTAGGTTTAGTCCCACCTAGGCTCCCATTTCTATATATGATAATCTGAATTTATTATTACCATTCATTGAAATAATCAAACGATATTAAAACTCTAAAAATTGTCATTGAATAAAATTATATTTTTCCAAGCAAAACAATTTTAGAAGAAAATTGTCATCACCCAGAACCTATTCAAATACAACATCTACTAGGAGACAAAATTTCATCCAGTATGTTGGTCATTTTTACAACCCAGTGGATATTTTAATCCACTGGGTTGTAAAAATGATCAACCTCATCCGAAGTATAGTGTGCAAGAAATACAAGAGTTTGTGTTATGAATTTGGGGAAAATCCGACGTTTTGTTATTTCACCATAGTGGTGAATTGGATGTTGTGATTTGTTGGGCAAGATATTGACCAAGAGCTTGAGCTTTAAGGAGAAATTATTTCATTTTTGGAAAAGAAAAAACGAGATAAGTTAAAGGAGGAAAATTTTCACGCCAAAATATTAGATAGTGTATAATGTATTTATTTAAAAACATGTATTTTAATATTTAACTTCTGCAGTTTGCGAATATTTTAAGAGTTTAATATAATGTTGTAAGTTTCTTCGTAAATTACAGCTTCAACAACATAGATCTTCAGTTAAGGACGTTTAGATGTTAAAAATATAATTTTTTTTGTTTTTTTAACACTCTTTTTAGGTGGTATTTGATAATATCTAATCCGATTTATGGGTAATTGTCTTAAAAAGGTTGGGAAACACTGCCCTATGGATTATAGCTCAATGACAAAATTGGTGGGGACTAGGGAGGCTTCTCCCCTAAGATTTTTTAGAAATCGCATAAGGCTTGGTTAAATTAAACAAATAAATATTTTAGCTCCAATTTTTTTACCCTAACTGCATTTATGTATAGCGTTATCGCCATTATCTTAGACAAGTGTGAATAACCACCAAAGCAGATTTTTTAGATATATTCTAACAATTCATTTCAATATTCTATTATTTTTTATTATAATTATTACTTTTCTTCGTAATACCAGTATCCATGTACTGTAAGTACAGTAAATGGAATAACGCAAAATAGGATTTAAAAAAAAAAACTTAAACTTACAAACTTTAATATTCAATTATTTATTATCTTTTTTGTCCATACGCTTTCAAATTATCAAAACAAAATAATAACTTTTTGATGCAAGACATAATATTATTATTCTTTAATCTCTGTTTATATAGATCATGGACTATCTTAGTCTGTGATATATATAAACATTAAATAAGTTTGATTACTTGCTCCTGTGTGTGCATTAGCAGCTGCTGCTATTGATTTATTATTTTATTATTATTATTATTATTATGGTATATTACTGCGCGTGCGTAGATTGTTATTTGTTTCGTGTGCCCTCTTCTCACAATATAGTAAACGGTGATATTCCATCCCACTCGTTTCCCCTGAGCAAACTGCCCGTCTCGCTCTTGCGCTAGACATGCGCATATGTCCTCACATATGCGCACGCGCATACTCGCTATCAATATTATTATGTTTATGTTTGTTTATAGTCTGTTACGATTGTGTGTGAACAAAAAACATAAACAAACATAGTTGTTTCGGTATTGTTGACAGTGGACAGTGGTATCGTATTGTTACGGTTGACAAGATTTTACTGTTGGATCCGGGCGTGCCATAATGTTAATACAAGAAAATCTAATGCCAAGGTCGACCGCATCTTTTCAGTATTATTATTAGACATCAGCCGCAAATTTTGGCTTAGCGATCGATTTATCATCGCGTCCCCGACCTGTTTGCCTGCGCTGTGTGTACGCGTTTCTGTTGTTCCTGTGCGAGTAAACAATCAGCTACAACGGTATAAATAAACAAAAATTCGACCGGAGATAACTCGTTAGCAGTGTGAGCTGAGACTACAGCGTATTGGATCCACATTATTTTTTCTTTGTTTTTATGATCGCTCAAGATGCAAATCGATGACGATTAAGTGTGGGTTTTATCTGCAACCGTTTTTGAGCGAACAAATTCAGTGTTCATCGTTAGACATTGTCTGCATAGCAGGGTCTGGCCAATTATAGTACATTCATAGTCACAAGAAGTGAAGCGAAGGTCAATTGATCGTAATTGGAGGGAAAATGGTACAGCCAACAATTCAAGTAATTTCCATTCATAAGAAATGGTATAATATATAAGCACAAATAGATTTCAAAGGTAACCGGTGTATTGCTTAATCAAATTGACAATGAAACTATTGGAGAGCTCACAATTGAACGAATTGTCCAGAGCGCTATGTATAGATCGAGGTGATGTAAAAGTCGTGGCCAGGTACTTATTATACCCTTGTTTTACCTTTCACAGATTGTGTCCTTTAATTATTTCAAAATTATTTCAATTTAGAATTGAAAGCTATTCGTGTAAAATGGTAGGCGATGAGAAACACAAGTATAAAAAGTTTTACTCGCAGAGTGGAACACAGCCAGGTGACCTCGAAGAATTGGGTTGCTCACCTAACAGTGATCCTCGATATGGGAGAAGGTAACACAAGTTCTACATTATTATTCTTTTGTTATTTTTTTTTCAAACAAAATCATTTAAAGTTGTTGAAGTAAAGTAATTGGAGTGAAGCTTCTGACATATATCACAAAATTATTTATGAATAAATTAGTAGGTAGTAGAGTTGTATATTTCAGATTATTGTTTCATATTGTGCATCCAATAAGTATACTATGATTGAACAGTAATTAAAAATTTTTTTTTATATAGGATCATACAAATAGATAAATGATTTTTTTTTAACAAATTATAAATTAATAGTTATGATAATTGTATCTTGGTACCTATACTGTAGTGTAGTAGTATACATATATAAATATATATATATATATTCAGTATTAAACTCTGTAAATAATTATCGAGGCACAGTTGTTTATTTGTTTAACTCAAACTCCTTTAAATTTCATAAAATTAAACACTAAATCATCCATCATTAAGTTTATAAAGACTTATGTACCATTAATTATTTTAAGTGAATTCCATGGAAAGGGCCATACTACTTTTAAGTTGTGGCAAACATATCAAATTTGTTATTATAGTATTATCAATTATTAATTCTGTGTAACAACTTTTTTTCACCTTGTAGTGATGCATATTCATAATAATATTTCAAGACATATTATAAAATAATTTAAAATATGTATTATCACTACTAGAATAAAACATAAGTAATACCTCAGTAATTAAAATATATATATATAAATATGAATACCTGGGGTAAGATGCTTGTCATGTATGTGTTTAATTTAAAAAAAATTAACCATTTTTTCAAACAAAAACAATCTCGGCATCATTTCTGTTAATTATGTAGAATAATTATTGTAAGTTTTATATTTAGTTTGTTTTAGAGTTTAATAATATAATAATCCATGTCCATTTAATTATTTGTAAAACAATCAATTTTTAACTGTATGAACTTTAAAACAGTAAACTGGAAATATTATAAAAATAAATCTGTCATTTTGTTGTATAATTAGTCATCTGAGCCATAGTTATAAATTTGAACACTTGTAAAAATGATTTATATGACATCTATTTTCTATATACATTTTTTATATAGTCAAAAAACATTTGGAAAAGTGTGGAAAAATTAAAAATTGTATAAGCTATAGACTGAAAAAAAATTTATTATTTTATGTAAAAAATATGTTTCATTCAAATTCTATCTTTAAATGTTTAAAAAAAAAGACCTTTTATAATTCTTATTAAGGTTTTATCAGGACCTTTAGGTTTATATAAATATTAAGTTATTTTATATTTTTACCTTATTATACTAAGAATAAAAAATTTTATTAGAAGCAATAATTCTTTAACTATTCCAGAAATTAGTTAAATTTTTTCTGTCTGTACTTCACTATTGTTAATAACAGATGACAATTTCAAGTTTCACAATTGTTTTTTTAGATTCTGAACGAAGTGAAGAAGCTTATGATTTTACAATGATGTTTATTATTTTTTTTTTTTCTTTTTTCTTTTTTCTCTTTCTGTAAACACTTTT